>JAGFNQ010009690.1:0-100486 GCA_024364735.1 Boesenbergia rotunda | reverse complement strand
TTTTAACTTGCTCAAGTTAAATAAAAATCCAAAAGTCTCTTTTATTTTTGAAATTGCTCAAATCTTGTCTTGAGTGAAGAAAGAGTATTATCAATTATCTGTAAAAAAAATAATTTACTCAAAAATATTCTTTAGCTCCTTATATTGGTTCATCTCAAGAATTTTCATCAAAGAAACTTTTTCTATGATGAATACGAGTTTCACAAAATATGGGTTCAACCTCCATTCCTAAAGCAATCTTTTCAACTTTACTTTTCGCGGCTTCAAAACTAATATTTATGTATTCTTCCAAAAAGATAATAAAAAATTTTAAGAGACTAATACCCTCAACAATAGCTACATCTTTTCTATGGACAATTTTGCTGACTTTATTTACTTTATACAATACTTCAAACCATATTACCATGCCCATAAAAAATTAAAAAGTTCAAAGTTCAAAATTTGCCAAAGACTCTTCATCACTCACTGTTGTTGCATCACTACTATGTTATACTAGATGCAATAATGCATCTCTTATTTGAGAAACTTGAAATCTTACAGCTTTGACACTATCAAGATGACTTTCCCAACGTATATCTGACCATGATTTTAATGCAAGTCTTTCTTTATTGCGACCTTTTACAAAAGATTTAAGGTTCTCCCACCGTTTTATTGAATCGGAGAACAATTTAGAAATTCTCTATATCACTCTAAAAAATGATTTAACTTAAACACAACTGATAGTCATATCACACAGTGCAAGAATGAAAGAATTACAACTACATGAGTGTAAAATGCCCAAGGATACTCTTTAAGTACTTTGTTATTTTCTCATTTATATTATCCTTTCATATTTGAATCATTATCATAACCTTGCCCTCTCATGCCATTAAAATCAAATTTCAATATTCCCAAAATAAATTTAAGCTCATTGTAAAGTACATACTCTGATGTTTCAGCCACTTTCACAATTTAAATAAAGAATTCCAATGTTATGGGAGTCTTGGAAATATCAATACATCTCAATATATATAAGAGATATTTATTCTTTGTGACTAATGTCTGGAGTATAATTAAGAATTACAAAAAAATATTTTACTCCTTTAATGATTTCAATGATCTTATTCTTACTCTAACCAGACAACAAAAATTATAATTCATTTTGAATATTATAGCCAAGATAATGTACACACCGAGTCTCCTTTCTTCTGATGCATCAAAGGTGCTCTTCCATGATCAAATCTAAATCAACAATCATCCGAATCATATTTAGAGCAATTCGGCTATTATGATCATCAAGTTTTTCATTACTTCCACGAAATGCCAAATTAGTACCGTTAACATGAGTTTTTACAACACTAATAATTCTCTTCAAAACATCTTTCCAAAATCTTTTTTCTTTCTCGAGACTTTTTTATTAGAAGAATCAATTGTTAGTTTTTTTCTCAACCTTATTTCTGCCTCCATCTAGTTTATTAAATATTTATATGATTAATACTTCTTTCATGCTCAATAAGTATTGCGTGAATATTTTTTCAATCACCATAACCTATAGTTGTTGTCAAAGGATTTGATATAACAATTATCTCTTTTGAATAACACATAACAAAAGAAAAATAATTTATCCTTCTTCCGAGAGTACACTATCCATGATTTATTAAGTTTTTCTCCATTCAACAAAGACCGACTGTAATGTCTACCATTGAAGATTCTACTGCGGTGATTAACCAGATACATGATATCCATAACTCTTTTTGGACCTCTCTCAGTTAACAAATCAATCATTTTTTTAGGCATATTATTCTCTCAATTTACTGGATCAAACAAATCATCTAATTATTCACAACCCAAATCTATATTTTCATTCAAATTTTCAATATCATTTGCAACTACTTGAATCTCATCATTCAAAACTAAATTCTCGATCAAAATTTGATCAACAACTACATTCTCAGGATTCAAAATTTGATCCAAATTTGTAATAATAGTCAAATCTTCAACTACGAAAACTACAAGTTTTATATACTTTCCATAGACCTAGTAAGTGATTTGTATGAATCTGGTCTTTCTTTTTTTCCTCTTCAAACTTGTAGATTCAAATTTTCTTTTTCCTGTCATAATTCACAATGCAAATCTAACAAAACAAAAACAAAATATAATTTAAATACTAACAAATATATATCTAGGAGTTTCAAATTAATCAATGATAGAATTAATTGCATTAAGCAATTTTGATGCATAAAATATTTTGGAATATAACTTTAATAATTGCAATAAATAGATTGCTTTTAGAATACTAATTTTTGATACATCGATGCATTTGAGCATGCTCAAATAATAATTAACTACAAGTAAGCATACTCAAATATTGATTAACTACAATTATATATGGATGCACATGCACAGTAAATTAATTCAAAGTACTAGTCCACACGTTTTTGGTGTAAACTATTTAAATATTGTTTTTGTTTGCTGTGAGGTCATAAGAGATGGTAGCCTCCTATTTTGAGTGCTTATTCTTCCCGTCCCATCTCCGGCCTAAAGTGCTACTGTCACATACTTAAATCCTCTTCTTTATAGAGCTAGGCCAATACAATATATCGATACTGAATTCCTATACCGTATACCGGATGAAAAATTTGGTATAAAAAAATTTATACCGATACCATACCAAAAATTTGGTATACCAAAGTTTCGGTATACCAAATTTTTGGTATGATATGAGTTTCACATTGAAAATTTTGATATACCAAAATTTGGTACGGTATACAGTCTATACCAAAAAATTGTACCTTTAAAATTTTAAACGGGTCTTGTATAGAGAATAAAAGGACTGATAGATCTAGGAGACTTACAACATACAAGTTGTCAATATATTCATAAATCGAGAAAATATTCGGAGAAGTATAACGACACAAGAAAAATTTGCATTCAGACGATCTTGTTTTAAAAAAATTATAGATCAACGAGTTTCAATTAAAAAAAAAACATTGTCTCATTGTGACATCCAAGTCAAAAGTTATAGTCTTCAAAATTTTACTACAGCAGCTATATAATTGTAGCAACTACTAGACAGTAGCTACTACAACATATAACAATTACTCGACAATAGCTGCTACAATATGTTTGTAGTAGCTAATAACTGCTACAACGTAACAAACTTTCAAACACCATAACTTTTGAATCAAAAATTAGAATGAGATGATTGTTTTTTGAATTATAAATTTCTGAATGATCTTCAATTAAAAGAAATCGTCTCATTATAATATCTAAGTCAAAAGTTATGATTTTCAAAAATTTACTACACAATTATAGCAGTGAGGAGTTGCTACACGTTGTAGTAGTTGTATGCGAGTTGGTTTTGATATGGTCAACCAAGTCAGGTTAG
This sequence comes from Boesenbergia rotunda, assembly GCA_024364735.1. Classification (NCBI taxonomy): domain Eukaryota; kingdom Viridiplantae; phylum Streptophyta; class Magnoliopsida; order Zingiberales; family Zingiberaceae; genus Boesenbergia; species Boesenbergia rotunda. The sequence continues at coordinate 97,119 of JAGFNQ010009690.1, read as the reverse complement.
GTCCTATGACATTTGATCCTTGTGTCAAAGTGTTCAAGAGTTTAAGAGTACAAGAAGTCGAGCATAAGATAAAGCGAGCTAGAAGGATGACATGGGAAGAGAGATGATGGGCTTGGTGAATCCGAGGGACGAGAAAGTTGTGGAAGAATACACTGCCGGATGAGACGGGAGTGCGCAACGTCGGAGGGACGAGATGCTGGGGAGGAAGCCCATTTGAGGAGAAGGTTAGAGTTGGGTTCGGGTGAGCTCAACTCCTGGTAATCGGAGCATCACCCAAGCATACAGGAGCGTAAAAGATCAACTTGGAAGTTGATCTTGAAGACCTGAGGTGTCGCAAGTCTGTTTAAAGGTGCCTCAGGTGTGTCGTTTAAAGCTACGCTCAAACACAGCTAAGGCGCCCTAGTTTCAACTAAGGCACCCTAGTTTGGAACTAAGGCACCCTTGGTTGAATCTAGAGTGCCCTAAGTGAACAATAGCTATTAGGCTATCATTGCTACATGGATAACCTTTTACCCATTGAGGGCACCCTGAGTCATAACTAAGGCACCCTAAATATCACATCAGTAAACAACAACTAGTATTTAATTTTCTACTCTATTTCTAAGCTTTTCACAGATTGTAAGAGACTTCTCCGCCTATAACAAAGGAGTATTTGATAGTGTGCTTCAACCGCTGTGCCTCTGAGGTTCCTTCGTGTAGTTTCAGGAACTTCTCTCACAATAATTTGGCTGATTCATAGGTGCCGACTCGGTTAACTTCTTGGGGGTGATAGAATGCTCAACAGATGAAACTTTACTTTGTTGTTGGCCACAAAGTCAGCCTACTCCTTTTTCGTCTAGAGGTGCTCTTCCTTTTCTTCTTCCTTATTATTTTTGGGTGCTACAAAATCATATTTCATTGTTAATAATAAATCAAAATTAGTTTTAAAGAATATCTCCATCCGACATTTCCATAGCACGAACTCCCTCTGAAACTTTGGTAGGTTGATACTTGGTCCAACTATCATCTTGTTGCTTTAGGTGGCGGTTAGTGCTCCTGAAGCGGTTGGACTTTGATACTAATTGTAGGTCTGAATAGGCCGGCTAAAGAGGGTTAATAGCCCCACAATCAGAGTTAGAAAAATCTTGTTTTGCTTATAATCACATTAATTTCTTATGCAAAATAACAATATAAAAAAATGTAAGAGACATAAGAATTTACTTGGTTGCAATTGGGGAGGTTGCTAATCCAAGATAATGGAAAATGTATGAAGAATCTCCTTCATTGAATGTGGAGAAGCCTCTTACAAATGTTGGAAATTTTCAAAAAGAGTAAGAAAGTAAATACAAGTTGTTGTTGCTTCTTCCTAGCTCTAGAGACCATTTATAGCCCAATGGTTGGAGTTATCATTTGCTGATGTAGCACTAGAGCATTTCAGTAGTGACCCACGGTGCCTCAGTTGGGTAAAATTTTATCCACTGCGTAAATGTCTACTTTCAGTTGTTGTTCACTTGAGGCACCACAGTTCTGGCCGAGGGCGCCTCAGTTCAGATCTAGGGCATCCTCAATCTTAACTGAGATACCTCAGTTATGCTTTTTGGCAGAATTGATTTTGGCACCCAAGGCACCCTCAATTAGAACTGAGGTGCCTCGGGCCTTTAAGATCAACCTCCAAGTTAATCATTTTCCATCTCACTCGCTTAAGTGATGCTTCGGTTGTCCGAAGTTAAGCTCACCCAAACTCAACTCTGACCTTCTTCTCGAGTAGATTTCCTTCCCGCTTCTCGTCTCTCAAATTATGCACATCCTTCTCATCCACTGACATGTACTCATTCGCAGCTCCTTGTCTATCAGATGCACAATGCTCGTTGGCTCTCTTCCCAAGACATCATTCTAGCTTGCTGCATCTTCCGCTCAATTTTTTGTGCTCCTAAATTTTGTACACTTAGACATAAGACATCAAACATAATAGAACCTAACTTAACTCGGTTGACTACATCAAAACTAATCTGGGGTGCTTACAAAACTGAGCAACTGAGTCTGATATGTTTGTTCTACATTTTGAATTTATTAGTCGACTGAACTATAGCGTACTATATAGTACTTTAGCATACTATAGACACTATATATAAACTACTGTAATGTACTATAGCCATACTATAGAGTACTGCAGCAAACCTTTACATTCATATTTTAAGGGTTTTCATCCATTAGGCAATCAATACACTTTATTATTTAACTAATACTCCTATTAATACTCCTATTTTAGTTTAACCTAAGCAGAATTCTCATCATCTGAAACATCTTGACCTGCCGAGACTTTTCGTTTCCTAGCACCTGATCAACCTTGATCTGTCGGGACTGTATGATCAATGCACGTGACCGGGGGGGATGAATCACGTGTATTTTAAAAATTATTTCTTTTTCAACTTTTAAAAATCAATCACAGTGGAAAGAAAGGATTAAGTAAAGAAAAGTACAAAAAAAATAGAACACGATCGATTTTACTTGGTTGAAAGCCTTTGACGACACCTACTCCAAGATCTAGGTCCCTTGGACCTTTTTGACGAGTAATCCACTTAGAACTCTCTACCAATAATCTCCCAGTAAAATAATCGAGTACAAAAAATACGAAGGAAATGTAACAAACCTATACTTGCTTATACAAGAAATAATTAACTTGAAATAAACTATTACCCAACATGCATATGTCAAAATGTTCAAGCTTGAGGGCATTGGTCTGCCGACGGAGGTCAGACATAGTCGAGGAGTAGAATGATAGCAACGCGAGGACGTAGTAGCAGAATTATCGTAGGAATTCATAAATCCGTTGTATATAAAAATCTAGTTGAGACCTCCTTTTAAAGGTTGTTAAGGGTGTCTCCAATCCCAACTAGGGCGCCCTCAGCATCAAATTTGATTAGATGTGTACTCTGTTGGATCGGTGACGTCGATAGGGGGGGTGAATATCGATTGTAAAAACTTCTCGCGAAAATTCATCTTTCGTAGACTTTTGAAATTTGTTCTAATCAAGGGGTTAGTAGCATAGCGGAAAAATAACATAGAAAAATAAAAGATGACACAACTCAGAATGCACACGGGATTTACTTGGTTCCCAACCCCCAGGGCCAGTACATCCAAGGCCTAAGCACGGGAACGTCCGTCCACTAGTGGTCTCCTTTCCGGACTTTACGGAGGCGGAGAAACCCGTCTTACAGTGCAAGATTTACAATCACAAAGATAGATAAATTAAAATGCAGAAGGTAAATTCAAACCGAACAAAAAGAATTGAAGACTCAGCCGATCTGGACCTCCGAAGTACCGCGCATTGTTGAGGCAATCTGTGATCCGGAGTGATCATGTGTTTTGATGTTTGGGCAAAGGGTTTAAGTTAGGCTTTCTCTTGTGTACTAATATGTGTATGTGAGTTGCAGGTTGTACAGGTTTACACATATTGACTTGGCTGGACGGCTTCGGTATAGTGAAGGGTTGCATGGAGACAACCTGGAGGCTTGTGTGCACCCGAGGGACCTGATATAGCAGGGATGATGAGCCGAGGGGCACGAACTTCGAGACATACGTGAAGGATGGCATGGAAACAAGCTAGAGGCTTGTATGCATCCGAGGGACGAAGGCCGAAGATGAAGAGGGTGCGAAGGCAATAGTCAAGACTGCTGGTGAAGAGTCAGCTGAGGCAAGGGACAAGAGCCGAGGGAGGAGGACTCCAAGGGCAAGCCGGGAAGTGGACTTCAAAGGGCACACGTGAAGGGTGGCATGGAGGCAAGTCGAGGACTTGCATGCGCATCCGAGGGACGACAGCCGGTGGAAGAGGACTTCAAGGGGCAAGCAAAAGGAGTGGACCTGAAGGCACGCGTGGAGGAGGGTCAAGAGAGTGAGTAGGAGTGCTGTTGTAAGCTGGGCAGTCGACTGGGGGTGTCCAGTCGACTGCCAAAACTCACAGTAGGTTCTGGGCCCTGGACCAGTCGACTGCCATTTTGGCAGTCGACTGGTAAGTCACCAGAATTCGAACGTTGGGATGTCAACGGTCGAATCTGAGTGGTGGCAGTCGACTGCCCTGGGACCAGTCGACTGCCAGCGGGTTTTCCAGCCCGAGTTCTATTTAAAGAGGACTCGGTTAGGGCTGGTTTTCTTGACGAAACTCGCTTGGGCAAAGTGAGTTAGTAGTCTTTTGTGCCCAGAGAGTGTCCAAGATATTGTGGCGAGGTTTCTCCACCCACAAGGAGCGACGAGGGCTAGCCGGAGGTTATCCGGGGAGTGATCCACCGACGGATTCTTGGATTAGTCACCCGGCCGGGGTGGATACCAAGTAAAATCGGTTTGTTAGCGTTGTTTGTTCTTTTTATGATTGTTTCCGCTGTGCAACTAACAACGTAGGTACAAGAAAGAATCGGAAATCGCTATTCACCCCCCTCTAGCGGACGTATTCGATCCTACAATTGGTATCAGAGCGAGGACCGCTCTTGATCGGACTAACCGCTGAGGGAGCACACGCTAGAGGGAAAAGAAAATGGAAGATAAGTTGGGGGACAACATCTACACTCCGCCGGCCTACGACCATGACGATTTCAGGTATTGGAAGTCACGGATGGAGACGTGGTTCAAAATGGAGTGGGACCTTCGGATTGCGCTTGAAGAGCCCTTCGAGATTCCAAAGGATAAGCATGGGAAGAGGCTTAGACCTAGATATTGGAATCAAGAACAAGAAAATCAATCCAAGGCGAATAAAAAGGTAACTGATATATTGCTTAACATTTTGCCTACTAATGTTTTGAATGGTGTAGGAGCATACGAAAATGCACAAGATCTATGGAAAAAGGTAGAAGAAATCCATGAAAACCCTACACGAGATCAATTAGTGGAAGAGGCCGAGGAGGTAAACTCAATAGCCCAAGAAGAGGAGAAAAAGGAAGAAGAATCATCTACCTCCTCAAGTGAAATGGAAAAAGAAAGTGAGAGGTCCTCCACCTCATCTAAAGAAGAAGAAGAAGAAGTATCAATTTCAAGAATTGAGGGGGAGGAGAGATTCATTTCCATACCGGAGCAAGAAAAAGCTCCAACCTCCACCAAAGCCAAGACCAAGGACCATATAACATGCTTTGGGTGTAATAAAAAGGGGCACTACAAGGACAAGTGCCCAAAAGGTAAGAAGGAGGTACTCTCTAAATCCGGGTCCATTCAATTTAAATCTAACATGAGTTGTAGGAATGGAGAAGCCAAGAAAAGAAAAAGAAGATTCATTGCTTCACATGTGGAGAGCTAGGGCATTACCACACCAAGTGCCCTAGAAAAGGTGAACTAAAGAAAATGGAGCACTTGAGGAGATGGGAGAAAGAAGAAAGGAAGAAAAGAAGAAGCCCACATCAAGGAGGAACTCCAAAGGTAAGGAAGGTAATTCCTAACCTTAAGCCAAAATGTAATTCTAATGTAAGTTCCTCCATGCATGATAAAAATAGAATTAATGATACATCCATGCATGCTAGGATTAATGAAAATTGCTTAATGGTGCACAATTTAGAATTTAAATATAATGATAGGACTAGGGTTAACAAGGTAGATCATAACCCTAGGAAAAGCATGCATCATGATCAACCTAGGACCTTTGTATCTAAGGAACAAGGCACTAAGCCCAAGAAGGGAAGGAATGTGCCTAGAAAGGAGGGTAGGCCTAGGAATGTCCAAAGTGGGCATATGGATTCTAGGTTTAGGAACCTAGAAAGGGAAAATCAAGCTTTAAGGGAAAAGCTTGATAGGTTAGAGAAAACCCTAGAGAGATTCACTATTGGATCTAAGGGTTTAGATATGGTGTTGCGTGGGTTAAACCGCACCAATGATAGATCGGGGTTGGGATACCGGTCTAAGAACTCCCATGCCAAGGGAAAGAAATATGCTAGAGTAGCATATGATTATGGCAAGAAGGGGGAGTCCAAAAATGGCAAAGGGTGCCATTTAAAGGAAAAAAGAAATGACTTAACCAAAGACAAGGTGATTAAGGTTAAGAGGGTTGAGTTTGTAGGCCAAGAGTCACCGGTGGAACACCGATGTGGCCTAGTGATGGTTGAGTCACCTAGGGAGGTGGCTAGGGCTAAGAGCTCAAGGGGGAGCTCTAGGAGCCTTTGGGATATATGGTGAATGGACCTTGGGAGGGGGTGCTCCTAGAGGTCTAGATGGACCATGGAGTGTGTCAAAAGAATTGGAGACGGACTTGAGTCTCAATTCTTGGGTTTTGGCACAGTGTTTTGGGTTTCATGCATGGAAATATGACTTTGGGGTCATATAGCATGAAGATTGGTTTTTTGATGTGTAATTGCTATGTAAATCAATGCTAGGGATGCATTATGGATTGTCATGGGCAAAGACATCAAGAGGAAACCAAAACTAGGACTTTAGGTCAAGGTTCTATTGAACTTTTTAGCTAGTTTTGGGTTTTGTGTCAAACTTGGGAATAGTGATAGATACATTTTGGAATGTATTTTTTCCCAAGTAGATATGGGTACCACAAACCTCTCCACAAAATTTGAGAATTTTCGGAGATTTATGGAATTTTTGGCGCATTTCTGAACTTCGTCAAAAGGCTGAAATTTTGAGTTTCAGAGTATCAGTCGACTGCCATTTGGGGCAGTCGACAGGTAAAGGCTGAAATAAGCTTCAACATCTGAGTATGTGTCCAAATGATGTAAAACAAGTGTGTGGGGGGCTAGTACACATTGTTTATGGTCATTAGGGATTAAAAGAACCGATAATCGGGATATTGTTGGGTTCTTTTTGATGTTAGGCAAAGGCGGAGAAGTGTTGGGTTTAAGTTGGGAAACCAAACACTCCTTTGTTAGAAACCCTAGGTTTATGGTTACTCCATTCTTGGCGTAAGGGGAACCTTGGAGAGGTTCTTAAAAAGCCTTTGTAAGTCCAATGTAGGGGGAGCTTGGGAGAAGCTTTAAAAAACCCGGTTTGGTGAAAAATCCTAACTTTGGGAAGTTAGGTGTGGAAATTCCTAACTTTGAGGGTTAGGTGTGAAAAGTCCTAACTTGGAGGGTTAGGTGTAGGATGCCTTGGGATAGGATCCATGTATGCATTGCATATGCATTTATTTAGCATTATTCTTGCTATCTATTACTCTTTGTTTTCCCTAACTTAAACGTATTGCCAAACATCAAAAATGTGACGACCCAACTTTTATTACTTACATAAGCTTTAAGTTACTACTACTTGGCTTCCCTTAACTGGCTCTTAATTTTTTTTCTTCCTTCTCTTTTTTTTTCCCAAAAAAAAAGACAAAACAACTTTCATTTTATTTGCTTTGCCAGGATTTGACCCCTAGACCTCTTAGTTGTAACACTAAAGCACTGACCAGCTACTCTACATAACTTTTCTGCAATGGTACCAGTCGACTGCTATATAGCCAGTCGACTGGTATCGGCCACAGCAAATTTCTGGGCGTGGCACCAGTCGACTGGCCTCTTGGCAGTCAACTGGTGCATCGAACAGAAGCTACTGTTCGATAGGGCAGTCGACTGGTTCTGAACCAGTCGACTGGCACGCCTGAAAACCTGCATTTCAGAGCTGATAACCACTTTCAAACATCCACAAATCACATACTATCACTTCCCATTAGGATATAACTTCAAATCTATATTCTACCCTAGTTTATTAAGCATATTAGCAACTCAAAACCAATCCCACATCTTGAAATTGAAACTTTGCGGAGTTTAACAAAACTAACAAAACACTTGCATAAATATACTAAAGTTTGTACCAACTCTGGACTTCATGCGGAAATAAAATAGGTTATTCATACTCAACACGACTAAAACATGAAACTATATGTTTCTAAACATTTAACTTTACTAATAGGAAATAAAATGGGTTATTCATACTCAACACGACTAAGACATGAAACTATATGTTTCTAAATGTTTAACTTTACTAATACTCAACCCAAACACTCTTCCACGGTTCCACCGCCACTGAGCACCAATGCAAGTCCTGTCGCCTCCCAACTTACACCTTTTCTTGTCCTTTGTCTGCAATAGAAGGAAAATGCAACTAGTAAGCACAAAGCTTAGTAAGTAAATCCCTACTCACAAAAATCACATATCGATACTAAACATGCTCATTTCAAGGAATGCTTTTAAAAACTTTACTTGCTTTAGAAAACTTACAACTAACATGCTTACAACTTGAATTACTTTATCATGCTTGCAATGTATCAAAATACACATGAACTACAACACTTACAAAAAAAAGGAAAACACTTCATACACTTATATACTTGAAAATATCATAATCAACTTTCTCTTTAGGCCTTGACATTGTACCATGGTATCAGTGTACCAATTGCGCGCTTTTCTAATAAGTTGCGAGGTAGCTAGCCACCGCACCCCATTAGAACTTTATTTTCTAACCTTCTATGGGCCTTACATTTGCCCGGTACATGTCTCTTTCTCAAAGTAAAATACTTTTCTTACTTACCATACTTAAACTTATCACTTTACTTATTTTTTTGCATATATTTTCATGCTAAAAACCTTTACTTTTCTCACTTTAACTTTCCATGGAGCATCTTGTGTGCTCCTTAACTCAAATTCACTTTTTGGTCTTTTCACAAGTATAAAAACTCATCATGCTTGGCCTACTTACATTCAATACAAACAAATTGAATTTCTAACATGCTAAAACATGCAACTTTAATAGCTAAAACATAGAATAGCAAAATTCTCTTAACCATGCTTCTACTTTTCGAAAACTAGGGTTCTACAATGAGGATTTCGAAGCGAAACTACTCCTATTGCAGGTGAGCGATTTACTTACCTCGTTCTTGAAGAAAACTCACAAAAACAGGGAGAAAACTCCCTAACAAAATCCTTTCTTCCTCCTCCTCGTAAAAAGCTTCCACCTTTAGCCCTAGGAAGGAACCCTAGATGCTTCTACTCAAGGGAAAGGAGAAAAACGAAGAAGAAGACCCCTTGAATCCCCTGTTTTCGCAACCTCCTCGCCTCTCTTCTTCTCTTGCGCGGCCCCCAACCCTAGTTTGGTTTTCACGCGACTTAAGCGGGGCTTAAATACCTCTTAATGAAAAAACGTAACTATTCTATAACATTCTTTCTCTCCATAATTTTCTGTGCTTGATACCCTAGCCCAGCTGGTTTCTGCTTTAGCCGTGGATTTAAGAGGTCGCGGGATCAAATCTCTCCACGCCCACTTAACTCTTTATTTTTCTTTCTCTCCCGCGGCACCAGTCGACTGCCACGATAGCAGTCGACTGATACCCTGAACAGCCAACTTCCCAGCCTAAAATTTCTTCCTTTTCTCCTCCTATTTAATTTCTAAAAATACTAGAAAAATTCAGTAAAATTCCTATTAATATATATGAAAAATACTGGGTATTACAAAAAAGGGGGAGATTGTTGAGGCAACCTGTGATCCGGAGTGATCATGTGTTTTGATGTTTGGGAAAGGGTTTAAGTTAGGCTTTCTTTTGTGTACTAATATGTGTATGTGAGTGTGCAGGTTGTACAGGTTTACATATATTGACTTGGCTGGACGACTTCGGTATGGTGAAGGGTTGCATGGAGACAAGCTGGAGGCTTGTGTGCGCCCGAGGGACCTGATATAGCAGGGATGATGAGCCGAGGGGCGCGGACTTTGAGGCGTACGTGAAGGATAGCATGGAGACAAGCTGGAGGCTTGTGTGCATCTGAGGGACGAAGGCCGAAGATGAAGAGGGCGCGAAGGCAATAGTCAAGGCTGCTGGTGAAGAGTCAGCTGAGGCAAGGGACAAGAGCCGAGGGAGGAGGTGTCACGCCCCCAGAGGCACATGCTTCCTCGAAAATCGGGCAGCATCTCCCCTGTACGGTGGACAATATGGGGCAAATATACATCATATCTCCACCAAAATAGCTCAGCCACATGCGGCTGGCATCACAACAATAGGAAATAAACACAACCACGCAGTTTATATTGAAACAAAGTAAATGGATGGCTTAGCCATCTTAAACATAAAAGAATGTCTGCATACTAGTAATAACGACAAAATCTAAACCGATACTCGACAAGGAAACAATCTGCGGAAATAAAATAGACACTAAAACAAACCAAAACAAACCGACACTGGGACTGAGGGACTGACAACTGGATCATCTCCTAGCTCCAAGCAAAACATCTACTTGCTACCTGAAATAACAAAAAGGGAAGCAGGGGTGGTGAGTCCGGGCGGACTCTGCGGGTATATGAGTAGACAAATAAGCATGGCATAATAAGGATAAACAGAGTAGAGAACTCAACATGGTACAGTCCATAAGAATTATAGAATTTACCTAATCATGCATAACATATATCAATCGACATGGTATAAAGTCCGAATAGCGACTAAGCAGGTATAAAACAACTCAATAACAATAATATCAAGATATACATGCATGTCAAACATGTGCAACAATCATAGCTCATATAAGTGCATCAAACACAAACAAATGCATAAAAAAAATACGTATGCACATGATGCAATGTCATGTGTCACCCCTGACGCCAGTCAAGCCGTCAACACATCACATCAGTGTGACCGAGTGGGTAGGGCTGTGACAACTGTACCACTCCAACAACAACAATCATACTAAACAACAATAATACCACATAAGGCGTGGTTGAGTGGACAGGATGCTGGGGAGTCTACACTCCAACCCCTATACATAGGGGGAGCTATACAGCTGCAAAATATCCCTCTATAAACAACGGTGAGGGTGAGCCACCAACAGCTCATCCCTCTAAAATAACGGTGAGGGTGTCACTGTCTGACATGACAGGACAAACACTTGCACTCTAATAACTACCACGATAACAAGTGGTTGAGTGAATCGAGCAACAATATGACTAACGACGGCTTAACTAAATGTAAGCCTAACTGTCATTAGTATGCAACGTGCAAGTATGGTGCATGATATACGATGCACGAACAACCGAAGAAACCACGATGCAATAAAAATCCAACAAGTAAAACAAGCATCGATACAACCAACCAGAAACCGAAAACCAACGATTATGCACCTGCACTACTAGGTAGGGTATTTCTAATGCCAATTAGACCTATCTGTGTTTAATGGACTTCTAAGTACTCGCGTACAAACGGCACATTACAGAATAGAAAACCAATAGTGGACTGTACAGAAACGAACTTGGAATACTCGAAGATCAACGAAGAATAAGTCTCAACGGCGATGTTTTAAATAACGACAAAGAACAAGGTCAAGCAACCTATTAGACATAATATAGCCATGCTTTAAGGTAAAAGAACTACTCGAGTACAAAGGAGAAGTACCCGCCTTTTATCGAAGAATTCCGTAAACAAGGACTTTTCACGATCAACCAAACGAGTCCAATTTAAGGTCCTGTATAAATGATAAAATTTAGCTAATTATAAATTAATAAATTAGCTAAATAAAATACTAACATGATTATGATAACCCACAACAGTGTACAATAACCCAAATCTATTTTACACATGCTTGCAACCCAATTAACTATCTAAATTACAAACCCAAAATAACCTAAACACAGTTGTGCAACCCTACCTCAAAATTACTCTCCCAAAATCATTTAAAACCCACGACAAGAAAACATACTACACTGGTCCAATTCCCAAAAACAGAATACCTCACTATCCATCCAATAATCGAATTCAAGGTAAGATTACTGATCGACAACCCTATATACAGCTTGTTACAAAGCTTCCTTGCGGCAACATTTGAAACGTAACCAAATATTAGATCAAACAGAAGACTCCCACAAAATGATCCGATATCAATATATCATCATCTAAATCTATCTACAAAATTACGTACGATTTACCCTAAATCAGGGCAGGCTTTACCTGAATCGGCCGGAAGAAGAGATCGTCAGCAACTGGGCAGAAATCTCTGACGCCGATGTGAGCAGAGGGAAAAGAGGGCAACGAACACAACAGTACTGCAAGGGGGTGGTCTCGGGCGCACAGCGACTCAACGAGGTCCGCGATCAAGGAGATCGACGACAGTGCGAAGGATAGGGACGGCGTAGGCTATGCTTGAGGTGCAGCGCCGAAGAGAAGAGGAAGGAAGAAGATGAAGGAGGAGTCTCCGGTGGCATTCGGCGCAGAGGAGGAAACGCCTTCGCGAACCGCCGCGTGCGTGGGGAAGGGTCGGCGTCAGGGCAGAGGAAGAAACTGAAAGGGGTCGAGGAAGAGAAATGGGAAGTTAGGGCTTTTTAGGGGTTTATATTAGTTTTGGCCTTTTTGCAAATAAGCCCTCCAAGTCTGAAAAATCACAACTAGGTCCCTAATTTGCAAAGAGACCCTCTAAAATTTCGGTTCTCAACATTCTCCCCCACTAACAAAAATTTGGTCCCCAAATTTAACTAATGAACCATAACAAGCACTTGTCAACTATAAAACCAACCCAGACTAGTCCACAATCACAAACCATAAACCACTACTAGTTACCACAACAGGTACTAGTCAACGACAACAGGTATCAATACGTCAACTATAATACAAATACGGAGTAAAAACCAACCATATGCACCAAAGTACCAGCAATAATGCACCTGATAAGACATGAGTCAGATCTTGCGCTCTAGCAACTGAGCTAGACTAACAACTTTTGCTCCACTTCGCTTCAGAATCTTAAAACAGTCCAGAGTTTTAATCCAGTGCGCCTCGCGCGACTCGAACCCAGGACCTCTTAGACAACAACCCCATACACTAACCACTCCGGATCCCCGTGGGGACACTCATAAAACTACATGATCGCTCACAAAGAACTCTAAGAGTCTGCGTCTCTCATGGTCAACCTCAACCCTGATTGCGAGTCAAATGCGTTATCTACCTTATTAGGAAATGACCAACATCTCTCTAACAGTAGCTACCCAGTTACAAGCAGTGACCTACACGTAGATACCATATAGCTCTTTAACATCTCGGAAAATCGATTCACCGACCTGCGGTGTCTTCTCTCTGGTGACAGTGTAAACCCGGTCTATCTCTAGAACTGTTGGTGGCATCATCTGAAGAGGCAGTAACCAAATCATCTGAATTGCTGCTAGCTGCATAGTCTGAGGTGCTGGAGCTCCCACCGTCTGCTGAGTCTGATAACTTGTAGCTTTGACCATCTGCTGAGGCTGGAAAACTGAAGACTAATATGCTAGGCACAGCTGATCTCCTGATCTAATCATCATATTTCGATCCATAAAACAACCATTCACGTTTTATAGTAGCCTAAAGAAGACCGAAACAATCCAAGTTTTGGGTCTGAATTCATTGGGTCAGAACTAATACCAATTGATCAGGTTTTTTTGTATGCACATAGTAGAAATCAAAGTCTTCATAAGATGACACAACCCCAAGGGAACAACCAATGCCCAAAGTTCCATGATTATATTGAATTAAAACTGCTGCAGACTACCTACACTGACGGGTAGTACCTGGGAAGTCTTCATGTAAAATCCACTGTGGTTGTACTCATTGCTGAATCACAAGTGAACTATTTATTGCAAATAATGTATACATCATGGACTTTCACATGGTGATGGAACCATTATCCTGTCAGACTCAAATGGATCAAATTTACACTTGAACTTATTACAGCTTGTTCACAAATGTGGTATGTATAACTTCCTAAAAAGTGATAAGAACATTTTGATTATCCCATCATTTGTGAAAGACAAGTATCTAATTTCAGTTTTTGTACATTACACAGTTCTCATGCTAAGGTAAGCTTTCAATTTAGATCTAAACTATTTGGATCTCACTAATTATGTGTGTAACAACCGTAAATTCCTTGTCTTATTTTATATATTCAGAGTTTGTTTACACTACCCATTAGTTTGTCATTTACACGATGCAACTGCCAAAGGAAGATTTTGCTTGTTCATTGCATATGGTTTCGTTATTTCTAATAGGCACGCACTGTTCAGGAGAGAAGAAAGAAGATAAATGAAAAAAAAATGAAGCGTTTACAAGATCATGTTCCAGGATGTAACAAGGTAATAGATCAAAGCAATTTTAAAACCAATGGTACACTTAAAAGTTTCCTTTAGTCTGACTTCTAAGTCATTGCAGACAATGGGTATGACAAGGATGCTGGATGAGATAATCAGTTATGTGCAATCGTTGCAAAACCAAGTTGAGGTATCACTTCACTTGTTCAAACAACTATTATTTTTTTTTTTTTCAAAAATAACTGATAGGATGAACAGGTGATCATTTCTATATAAAACTTAAACTGTTAAGAACCTTATGCTTTAAAGTTCGCTAGGTCATTCAGAATATGCTTGAACATGAACCAAATGCATGGGAACCCAACTAACCCATGAGCTTTGCGCACATAGTCCCCAGGGAACCAAAGGCATATAACAGAAAAAGAATAACAGGAGAACAATGTCGAGTTCAATTTATGGCACATGGATAGACACCATCCATATGATGACATAAGTCGAAGTAGCAGGGGTGACTTATATAGTATGGTTTAAAAATTTATGATCTCAATGGTACCTGATGCAGTGTCTCTAAATGGAACTCTCAGCCGCTAGCTATGTTCAAGACTACAGCATAAGCGCTGGATCCCTTCCGACAGTACAGGTGAGACGTCCTTCAGAACTAAATGTTTACAACAACATCTTAATGTGAAGATTGGATGTGTGAGGCAGAGGAAAATGGTCCATTCCTTGTACTTGTGCTTTCTAGAGCAAAAGAAGTCCAAAATTCTAATAAGTCCAGTAGTTTGTACAAGACTATGATTATGATTTATTGTCAGTTTTCAACCTGATACAAAATCCTATGTTCATTTTTAACGACCTCATAAATTAAAGTGATGTATTTATTTTATTAGAAATGTCCTGAATAATGCAGCGGGTCTTAAAATTTGTGATTAGATTATCCTCCATGTTTTTTTTTAATTTTTATATATATATTTTTTTTTACAAAACAAAGGAAACTGATTTGTATTTTCATTTCCCATGTCTTCTCTTTACTAAATATAATTTGACTTTGCAACTCACAAGTAATTGCATCTAGAAATAGGTTGATTCTAAATAAGGTTTTCAACCACTCTAATAGCAGTTTTTTTTTTTAATTTCAAACATGAAAACAGATGCTACATGCAATTCTTTATGATCTACGACCACAATAGCACCAGCACAACTGATGTGTTATACCAATCACACAAAAAAAACGTACTCAGAAAAATTAGTTTGATTTGAATTATGATTTGGGATAATTGGGTTTTAATAGGATTAATTTGAAGTTTCACAGGGGAACCAAGTATTTTGAAAGCTGATTTAGTGGTTCCGATTCCATCGAGGATTAATTAATTGTTAAATTGGTTGTTTGAGATTGTGATTAAGCTGGAAACAATTTAATCTCTCTCTACGCTCAGGTATAGCAATGATGACTTTGCTTGTTCTATATAATTATATAAGTTTCTCAAGGAAACAGATGTAGGAGATATGGTAGAAGATGCTCACAAGCTGTTTGATGAATTGCCTTCGATGGGTTTGATTCCAAATTTAATTACTGATTCTATTGAGTGATGGTTACTTCAGAGAAGGTTTGGTTGAAAAGTCATCGATGTTGTTCAGTGAGTATTAAAAGGATTCGACATTACTGCACTTGGAGTTTAGTGTTACATTATACTATCTTTAAGTTATTTAATTACTTTTGATGTTGGGTAAACCCATGTGACTTCATCTGAGGTGGTCACCCTGGAACATTTCTTGTTTCTTGTTTATGTCTTATCTGGACAGTATTTTCTGAATGGTTCTATTTGTAATCATCCTTCTGGTATTTACAACCATGTTCAGAATTAGCTTTGAACCTTCCTTTTGAAATGAAAGGGAAAGAAAATATTTTCTTGCAATTGTGATGTTTAAGAATAGTTCATCAGTCTTGCATTTACTGATTTACTGAAAACCCTTGCTTATTCCCGATTGCGAGAAGTAGGTTTTCCATTATTAGCCATTTCACAAGATTGAATCTTTGTTCACTTTATTTTAAACTTTTTTTTTTTTTAGTTAGGGCAATAACAGTAAGATTATTAGCCTAAAGTACAATCTGACAACCATTAGATTTGGTCAACAAAGTTGAAACTTAATAAAATAAAATACATGCTAGAAACATGTGTTGACCAACCTAGGAAAGTTTGTCAACCAACTTAGACAAGAAACATAAATTGCCACTCTAGTATACTAGGAGAGATATCAAAGTGAAGTCTACTAGACTACAACTTTCCTTTCCGAACCGATGCTACATAAGTAACACAATGTTTGTTTCATTGAGTTGAAGTTAAATAGCTAACTAAATCCCTTGTCTGACAACATATTGACTAGGACAACAAATTAAAATGGCCACACCACAACCTTTCGTTTCCAATACCTAACCAATTTATTTACTTGTCGCCTGGAGAAGTCCGTTGCCGCCAAGTCCCATCACAACCATAACCAGAAAATGACTCCGGAAACAAATCCGTAAAGTGCTGATAGACCTCGAAAAACAACTTCGTCAACCCTCAAGAAAAAAAAAACTCCGCAACACTAAACAAATCTGTAACATGCAGATTGACCTCGTAAAACAACTCCGTAAAATATCGATAAATCTCGTAAAACAACTTCGTCAACCCACAGACACCAAAACATCGCAAAACTTCCCACAGATCACAAAGAAACTCGCAAACTTGGCTCTGATACCAAAAATTGTCACGCCCCCAGAGGCACATGCTTCCTCGAAAATCGGGCAGCATCTCCCCTGTACGGCGGACAATATGGGGCAAATATACATCATATCTCCACCAAAATAGCTCAGCCACATGCGGCTGGCATCACAACAATAGGAAATAAACACAACCACGCAGTTTATATTGAAACAAAGTAAATGGATGGCTTAGCCATCTTAAACATAAAAGAATGTCTGCATACTAGTAATAACGACAAAATCCAAACCGATACTCGACAAGGAAACAATCTGCGGAAATAAAACAGACACTAAAACAAACCAAAACAAACCGACACTGGGACTGAGGGACTGACAACTGGATCATTTCCTGGCTCCAAGCAAAACATCTACCTGCTACCTGAAACAACAAAAAGGGAAGCAGGGGTGGTGAGTCCGGGCGGACTCTGCGGGTATATGAGTAGACAAATAAGCATGGCATAATAAGGATAAACAGAGTAGAGAACTCAACAGGGTACAGTCCATAAGAATTATAGAATTTACCTAATCATGCATAACATATATCAATCGACATGGTATAAAGTCCGAATAGCGACTAAGCAGGTATAAAACAACTCAATAACAATAATATCAAGATATACATGCATGTCAAACATGTGCAACAATCATAGCTCATATAAGTGCATCAAACACAAACAAATGCATAAAAGAAATACGTATGCACATGATGCAATGTCATGTGTCACCCCTGACGCCAGTCAAGCCGTCAACACATCACATCAGTGTGACCGAGTGGGTAGGGCTGTGACAACTGTACCACTCCAACAACAACAATCATACTAAACAACAATAATACCACATAAGGCGTGGTTGAGTGGACAGGATGCTGGGGAGTCTACACTCCAACCCCTATACATAAGGGGAGCTATACAGCTGCAAAATATCCCTCTATAAACAACGGTGAGGGTGAGCCACCAACAGCTCATCCCTCTAAAATAACGGTGAGGGTGTCACTGTCTGACATGACAGGACAAACACTCGCACTCTAATAACTACCACGATAACAAGTGGTTGAGTGAATCGAGCAACAATATGACTAACGACGGCTTAACTAAATGTAAGCCTAACTGTCATTAGTATGCAACGTGCAAGTATGGTGCATGATATACGATGCACGAACAACCGAAGAAACCACGATGCAATAAAAATCCAACAAGTAAAACATGCATCGATACAACCAACCAGAAACCGAAAACCAACGATTATGCACCTGCACTACTAGGTAGGGTATTTCTAATGCCAATTAGACCTATCTGTGTTTAATGGACTTCTAAGTGCTCGCGTACAAACGGCACGTTACAGAATAGAAAACCAATAGTGGACTGTACAGAAATGAACTTGGAATACTCGAAGATCAACGAAGAATAAGTCTCAACGGCGATGTTTTAAATAACGACAAAGAACAAGGTCAAGCAACCTATTAGACATAATATAGCCATGCTTTAAGGTAAAAGAACTACTCGAGTACAAAGGAGAAGTACCCGCCTTTTATCGAAGAATTCCGTAAACAAGGACTTTTCACGATCAACCAAACGAGTCCAATTTAAGGTCCTGTATAAATGATAAAATTTAGCTAATTATAAATTAATAAATTAGCTAAATAAAATACTAACATGACTATGATAACCCACAACAGTGTACAATAACCCAAATCTATTTTACACATGCTTGCAACCCAATTAACTATCTAAATTACAAACCCAAAATAACCTAAACACAGTTGTGCAACCCTACCTCAAAATTACTCTCCCAAAATCATTTAAAACCCACGACAAGAAAACATACTACACTGGTCCAATTCCCAAAAACAGAATACCTCACTATCCATCCAATAATCGAATTCAAGGTAAGATTACTGATCGACAACCCTATATACAGCTTGTTACAAAGCTTCCTTGTGGCAACATTTGAAACGTAACCAAATATTAGATCAAACAGAAGACTCCCACAAAATGATCCGATATCAATATATCATCATCTAAATCTATCTACAAAATTACGTACGATTTACCCTAAATCAGGGCAGGCTTTACCTGAATCGGCCGGAAGAAGAGATCGTCGGCAACTGGGCAGAAATCTCTGACGCCGATGTGAGCAGAGGGAAAAGAGGGCAACGAACACAACAGTACTACAAGAGGGTGGTCTCGGGCGCACAGCGACTCAACGAGGTCCGCGATCAGGGAGATCGACGACAGTGCGAAGGATAGGGACGGCGTAGGCTATGCTTGAGGTGCAGCGCCGAAGAGAAGAGGAAGGAAGAAGATGAAGGAGGAGTCTCCGGTGGCATTCGGCGCAGAGGAGGAAACGCCTTCGCGAACCGCCGCGTGCGTGGGGAAGGGTCGGCGTCAGGGCAGAGGAAGAAACTGAAAGGGGTCGAGGAAGAGAAATGGGAAGTTAGGGCTTTTTAGGGGTTTATATTAGTTTTGACCTTTTTGCAAATAAGCCCTCCAAGTCTGAAAAATCACAACTAGGTCCCTAATTTGCAAAGAGACCCTCTAAAATTTCGGTTCTCAACAGGAGAACTCCAAGGGCAAGCCAGGAAGTGGACTTCAAAGGGCACACGTGAAGGGTGGCAAGTCGAGGACTTGCATGCGGATCCGAGGGACGACAGCCCGTGGAAGAGGACTTCAAGGGGCAAGCAAAAGGAGTGGACCTGAAGGCACGCGTGGAGGAGGGTCAAGAGAGTGAGTAGGAGTGTTGTTGTAAACTGGGCAGTCGACTGGGGGGTGTCCAGTCGACTGCCAAAACTCACAGTAGGTTCTGGACCCTGGACCAGTCGACTGTCATTTTGGCAGTCGACTGGTAAGTCACCAGAATTCGAACGTTGGGATGTCAACGGTCGAATTTGAGTGGTGGCAGTCGACTGCCCTAGGGCAGTCGACTGCCAGTGGGTTTTCCAGCCTGAGTTCTATTTAAAGAGGACTCGGTTAGGGCTGGTTTTCTTGACGAAACTCGCTTGGGTAAAGTGAGTTAGTAGTCTTTTGTGCCCAGAGAGTGTCCAAGATATTGTAGCGAGGTTTCTCCACCCACAAGGAGCGACGAGGGCTAGCCGGAGGTTATCCGGGGAGTGATCCACCGACGGATTCTTGGATTAGTCACCCGGTCGGGGTGGATACCAAGTAAAATCGGTTTGTTAGCGTTGTTTGTTCTTTTTATGATTGTTTCCGCTGTGCAACTAACAACGTAGGTACAAGAAAGAACCGGGAATCGCTATTCACCCCCTTTAGCGGACATATTCGATCCTACACGCACTTCCTCCTGAAGCCTCCTGGTCGTAGAGCTTCGTCGTTAGCGCTTTGTCGTCACTTGGGAAGCTTAGAATGGTTTTGGAAAGTTGTGTGGAGTTGAGGGGTCGAAGCCCCTTTTATAGCCTTGTCTAGGGCGCCCGTGATGCTATGGGGCGCCTCACAAACCTTGGTCAAAGCTCATCCTCGCGCTGAACTCGCAAAGCTGATAAACTTGCCTTATTGGGTGCATGTATTGAAGGAGGCACCTGATTCATTCAGGCGCCTGAGTCAATAGGGGCGCCTGTATCAATGGGGGTGCCTGTATCAATAGGGGCGCCCGGGAAGCTGTTTTTCAGCCTCTTTGTGGTTGTTTGCCTGCTTTCTCTTCAGTTTTAGGTACCTGCAAGATACATAAATACAAGGCAAACACATATACAGTCTTAGCCTTAACGAAATAGTTCTAACTTCGGATTTCCCATGAAACCCTAGGTCGAATCGACGCCTAATGTTCCCATCCCGCGGGAACACACCTTTCACCTACTCCTCTCAGGAGATGGTTGCCACCCGACCCATCCGGTTGGACTTTTGCCTAGCTTCACTCACCAGGACTTTTGCCCAATCTCACGACCAGGACTTATTGCCTAACTTCACTTGTCAGGACTTTTGCCCAGCTTCACTCACCAGGACTTAGTGCCCAACTTCACTCATCAAGACTTAGGTGCCCAGCCCTCGCCCAGGACTTAGTGCCCAACTTCACTCACCAGGTCTAAGTGCCCAGCTTCACTCACCAGGTCTTAGTGCCCAGCTTCACTCATCACGACTTTTGCCTAGCTTCACTCACCAGGTCTTAGTACCCAGTTTCACTCACCAGGACTTAGTGCCCAATCCCTCGAACCAGGTCTTCGGTGCCCAACCCTCGGCCAGGACTTAGTGCCCAATTCCACGAACTAGGACTTAGTGCCTAGGTTAACTAGGACTTTGGTTCACTTTGGTACTCTTTTCTTCACTCACCCTTCCCTTGTTCAATGTATCACTGACTTAAGCATATTGTCAAACATTGAAACCCTTAGAGGAGGACATCGCTGATGCATCTTGCACCAACAATTTTCCCCTTTTTAATGTTTGACAATATCTTAAGTTAGATTGGTTGAAAGGGCTAAATTGTAACCCTTGGGATCAAATGAAAAAAAATAATCTAAGTTTTGAAAATACATTTTGATCCTTTGAGGAAAAATAGGAAAAATTTCTAACTTAAGTTCACTCTCCTTTTTGAAAAAGCATTTTGATTTCATTTAGATCCTTTGGAAAGAGAAAAAAAATTTCTAACTTAAGCATACTCTCCCCCTTTGTCATACATCAAAAAATGACAAAAACATCCTTGCCTTAAATTTCGTTTTGAAAGTATTTATGCATTAAACAAATTTCGTACTTTCAGAAAACCTAGAAAATTTTCCACTTAAAAAAATACTGCCTTAAAAAGAAATTTCTATTGAGAAAGATTTTTCAAAAAGAATTGCATACTTAAATGATTTTTCCTTAGAAAAATATGCACTTTTAAAAAAATATTTCACTTAGAGATTTTTGCATTTTAAAAGAATACTTTAAAAAATATTGTGCAAAAACTTATACTTTGAGAGATATTAAGTTTAAAAAATGCAAGTACTTTTGAAAAATATATTGAGCTTTTTGAAAAATGTAAGTATTTTCAAAAGATATTATGCATTTTTTGAAAATATAAGTGTATATATATATATATATATATTAAATATATTATGCACTATTTTTGAAGGATATTAGTACTTTTAAAAGATATTATGTTTTTTTAAAACAACATATAAGTATTTTTGAAAAATATTATGAACTTTGAAAAACATAAGTAAAAAATATTATGAGTTTGAAACACATAAGTACTTTAGAAAAACATAAGTTCTTTAAAAAAGTATAAGATCTTTTGAAAAAAAAATTACTTGACTTATATTTTGAAAGTACTTAGAAAAATATTATTTTTAAAACATAATATTTTACTTGACTTGCTTTCTTTTCCAGTCTGACACAATCCTAGGAAACCTTGTTAACTACAAGGACATTTCCCTATGTGTCCTGGAAATTTTCCAAACTCAAGTAAATATTATTTCAAAAGAATTTTATAAATAATTTTTTTTGAAAGCAATAGTATTATATTTTCATAAACTAAAAGATGATAGTATTTTTAAAAAAAATCCTTATGTTTCAAAAGGATTTTAAATATACAGTGCATGAAAATATATTATTTTGAAATGTTTAATAATTCTTTCAGTTTGACCTCCCCCTAAACTCGACCCAGTCCTAGGAAGCTTGTTGACCACAAGTATTTTTCCTCTGAGTCTTTAGGGTTTGGTTTTAGCCCAAAAGAATTATCTAATAATTTCAAAAATAATTTTGAAAAATACTTGTCAGAAAATCTTCTTTTGACTTAGACTCCCCATAAATTTGACACATCCTAGGAGTCCTTGTAGATCATGAGGTAGACTTTCCTCTGTGTCTTTAGGGTTTATCGGGATCAAAAGAGAAATAAGCACAATTTTTAGAATGCAATTTGAAATATTGATGTTTTAAAAAAATGAGTATTTGAAAAATATATTTTGAAATGACGGTAATTTGTCAGGCATAGTTTTCAAAAACTATAAGTGATAGTAATTAAAGCACAGATTTTGAGAAAATCAAGAAAAACACTCCCCCTGTATCCAACATCGTTTAACTCTATCGAAGTGCCTTATGGATCTTTAGTGTTGACCTAAGAGGCTTGTGTCTAATTGTGTGAGTCAAACAATTTTTCAAACAGATAAAATTTTGAAAATCTATCATATATAATCAATCAGACAATCATGAAATCCATAAAAATATTATTATGTTAAAGCACTATTTTGAAAATAGATTTTTAGAAAAATATTCTAAGAGTTTTGGAAAACAATTTTGAAAATAATTTTTCAATTTATTAATCCTTAACATCTCACATATTTTAGATGTCTCAGTACAAGCAAGCATGGTTGCCTTATGGGTGTATTGTGAGATGCTTGAATCATTTTTCTTAATTTATTGTTAAATCTAAGAGTTAATCAAAACTTGTGTTAGATTCAAATTTATCAAATAGTAAAGTAAATTTGATTTTCGGTAATCGGCTTCCAGGTCTTGGTGAGGCACAGAGGCCTTCTTTGGCCGTAGCCTTATTGGAGCAACAACTCTTTCCTTGACAAAGCCTTTTATCGAAAATTCATTTTCAAATTACTTCTTGAAAAATTTTGGTCTAACTCGCTTAGGTTTTGGATCGGTAGCTTCGGCTAGTTCCACCAGACGGCTTCCCTAACGTACTATCATCTCACCTTCACCTAATACTAGGTTGTTCAAGTTTCAACTAGTCTTTTTCGTATAACCGTTCTAAGTCATGCATAAATTTAAATATGAATGACATGACATATATTTAAAAAAGACAGCAAATGCATGGCATGACAGTTATGCATGAGTCAAACAATTCAAATCATTTTACTTAAGTTTCTAATAATGTATCAAATTCCCGATTTAATGCATGTCGTGTGAACCTGCAAATATGCAACCCACTTTGACATATTTAATTTTATTAAATTAATTGTTGCGGTTGGGTAAGATTTTATTTAATTTGAGTATAAGTTATTTAAGAATTAATTGGATTTAAGTTAATTAAGAATTTATTGAAGTTGAATTAATTAAGAATGAAGTTAACTTAATTAGAAATTAATTGAAGTTTAATTAAGGATTAATTGAAGTTGAATTAATTAAGGATTAATTGAAGTTAAATTAATTAAGGATTAATTGAAGTTGATTAATTAAGGATTAATTGAAGTAAATTAATTAAGATTAATTGAAGTTAAATTAATTAAAGATTAATTAAGAATTAATTGAATTAACGTTAATTGAAGTTGAAATAATTAACGATTAATTAAGTTAATTAAAAATTAATTAAAATTAAATTAAGGATTACTTAAATTAATTATGAATTAATTAACATTAAATTAATTAAGGATTATCTAGAGTTAGAATAATTAAAAATTAAGGTTCAAAAGATTAATTAAAGTTAAAGATAATTAAGGATGAAATAATTATAAAAAATTAAGGGTTTTAAGATTTAACTTGATTTATGTTTCAAAATTTCTGGGTTGGTTAAAAGTTGTGGGTTTAATTTCATCATTTTTATTATTTCAAAAATATCTGATTCATTCACTATTTCTGCATTATCTAATTTTTCGAGTTTTTCTAACAATTTTGATTTGTTTGATTTTTTGTAATTTTTATTCACTATAGCCTTAATTGTAGAAAGTTCATATTCTTCCTCATCCTCATCAACAAGATCACATCCTTCAATATTTTCATAGTAGGTTGAGTAATTTGGGTCATTAGTTAATGTTTTATAATAATTATTTTCAGGATTATCCAAGAAAATAATTAAATTATTATCTAAAAGAATTTCATCTTCAGTATCTTCAGAAAATTCTTCAAAAATATTTTCAATGTTATCCTTAACATCATCTTTAATATCCTCAAAAATATTTTTAGAAAAATCATGTTTATCCTCAAAATATCTTCAATACTTTTCGGATTAATCTCACAATTTTCAGAGTTAATTTCAGAATTATCAGTAAAAATTTCAAATTTAATTTCAAATTATTCTTAAGAATTTCACAATTAATTTCAAGATTATCTTTAAGAATTTCAAAATTAATTTTAGGATTATCCTTAAGAATTTCAAAATTAAGTTCAGAATTATCCTTAAGAATTTCAAAATTAATTTCAGGATTATCCTTAAAAATTTCAAAATTAATTTCAAAATTAATTTTAAAAATTATTGAATTGACATTAAAGATTAAACAGTTAATTTCTAATACTTTAGCAATATCTACATTTTCTAATTGGGCATGCAAAATACTAATTTGACTATGCAGTAAATTTAATTTTTCAGAAAAATTATCTGATTTATCATACGATTATGCAGGAAATTGAAAATTTTTAGGAACGTAAATTTTGCGTACCTTTGCCGGACACTTATTCTTGTAGTGTCCGTTCTTTTCGCATTTGAAGCATTGTACGTGGCTCTTGTCCCTCCGGACTCCGGGTGCTAGGATTTCTTTTGCCGCCGGTGAAGAACGAGTCTTTCGAGTAGGACACCGATTCTTATAGTGTCCTCTCTCTCTGCACTTAAAGCATGTAATATGTAATTTAAAAATTGACATTTAAAAAAACACGTACCAGATTCACCCCTGGGCTCCCCCTCAACTCCTGGCGTCTTTGCTCCGTCGGCGGTTAGTCCGATGAAGAGCGGTCTGGCTCTGATACCACTTGTTGGATCGGTGCCGTCGATAGAGGGGGGTGAATATCGATCGTAAATACTTCTCGGGGAAATTCGTCTTTCGTAGACTTTCGAAATTCGTTCTAATCAAGGAGTTAGTAGCACAACGGAAAATAACACAGAAAAATAAAAGACGACACAACTCAGAATGCACACGGGATTTACATGGTTCCCAACCCCCCAGGGTCAGTACATCTAAGGCCTAAGCACAGGAACGCCCGTCCACTAGTGGTCTCCTTTCCGGACTTTCCGGAGGCGGAGAAACCTATCTTACAATGCAAGATTTACAATCACAAAGATAGATAAATTGAAATGCAGAAGGTAAATTCAATCCGAACAAAAAGAATTGAAGACTCGGTCGTTCTAGACCTTCGAAGTGCCGCGCACTTCCTCCTAGAGCCTCCCGGTCGTAGTGCTTCGTCGTTAGCACTTTGTCGTCACTTGGGAAGCTTAGAATGGTTTTGGAAAGTTGTGTGGAGTTGAGGGGTCGAAGCCCCTTTTATAGCCTTGTCTAGGGTGCCCGTGATGCTATTGTTGATGCAGTCTGGCCCTGATTGTTGTTTTGGTGTTGACAACGATTTTAAGTTAGGAGGTTGATTATGATATGGAAAATCCTAATCTGGGAGGTTAGGTGGATTATGATTAAGTCCTGATCGAGAATTAGACATGATTTGAAAAATCCTAACCTGGGAGGTTAGGTGTGATGAATTATGATGATTGTGATTAAGTCCTGATCGAGGATTAGACATGATGTGGAAAATCCTAGCCTGGAGGGCTAGGTGTTGGAAAATCCTGACCTGGATGGTTAGGTGTGGAAAATCCTAACCTGGGAGGTTAGGTGTTGGAAAAGTCCTAATTCGGAAGGGTTGGGTGAAAAGTCCTAGCTTGGAGGGCTAGGTGAAAAGTCCTAACCTGGAGGGTTAGGTGCAAATTCCCATCCTGGAGAATTAGGTGAAAAAGTCTTGGCTTGGAGGGTCAGGTGCCTAGCTTGGAGGGCTAGGTTGGATGATGTTCTAACTCGGAAGAGTTGGGTGAAAAGTCCTAGCTTGGAGGGCTAGGTGAAAAGTCCTAGCTTGGGGGGCTAGGTGAAAAGTCCTAACTTGGAGGGTTAGGTGCAAATTCCCAACTTGGAGAGTTAGATGGAAAAATCCTTAGCTTGGAGGGCTAAGGTGGATGAATTCCTAGCTTGGAGGGCTAGGATTGAGTCACTGGATCGGTCTGGTGATCGATCAGGGACATTGGCACGCTGCTCCTTAGTGGATCGGTCTGGTGACCGACCCAGCTAGTGTCTGATCGGACTGGTGACCGATCAGGGAGCGCACAGTGAGATTGGGAATCTACTGTGTGGCTCCTGATCGGACCGGTGACCGATCAGGGAGCAGGCTGCTTCCTTGCTGTCTTGCTCCTGATCGGTCTGGTGACCGATCAGGGAGCAAACGGTGAGTGAGTTCCCTTGCTGATCAAAGTGTTGGATCGGTCCGGTGACCGATCAGGGATCTTGAGATTGATTAAAAAACAACTGTTCATCTGCCCTGATCGGTCTGGGTGACCGATCAGGATCCAATCTGATCGGTCTGGTGACCGATCAGGATTCACCCTGATCGGTCTGGTGACCGATCAGGCGTGTATAGCTGCGAGAGCTGGGAATCCCAGCAAAGCAGTGGATCGATCTGGTGATCGATCCACACACCCTGGATCGGTCCGGTGACCGATCACTTTAATTCAAATTTCACTGTCAGACGCGGTTAGAGCGTCTGATCGTATCGGATTTGCTGATGTATGTGATATTCTGTGTGATCTTCTGCTCTAATGCTCTGATTGAGTTTCAGGTGACAGGGGAGGATTCAAACACTCAAGGAGAAGTCAAAGCGTGCTTTCCTTGGAGCAGGTTTGTACCTTTTCCCATCTCAGGTTGCAACGGCGAGCTGCAGACTGGAGCTGAGACTGGAGCTCGACTGAGGAGCTCAGTGAGTCTAGAGATAGCTCAGTAGAGGCTGGCGTTGGCAGATGAGTAGCTGGGAGCTACAGAGATGTTGTCACCTGTCGCTTGGCGGAGAAACAAAAAGGAACGCGAGAGTTGAGTTCAATACGATTTGAAGTTCTGATAGTTCTTGAAGTTTTTTCGTGTTCCTGCATTTTGCTATAAGCTTGCTGTTCTTGAGTTCTTCAACTATTCGAAGCAAGCTATTGAGGAGCAATCATCATACTTGAGCGCTTGAAGGAGAAAACAAGAAGCTTGGAGTCCGACAGTGGGAAGACACGAAGCAGACAGGGGTCTGCGTGAGATCGCCACTGGGTGGAGCTCGGGAAGCTTGCTGTGTTTAATCCTTGCTAAGTGTTTGAGTAAGATCTTTCTTGTTGTTGTTTCATTGTGCTCATTATATATCATTGTTTGAAACACACTGTGGAGAGGTTTCTCCACCGAGAAGGAGGTTGCTTCATATCCGGTGTTAACCGGGGCTTGATCTGCCGACGATCAAGGGATCGCCCACCTCAAGGGCACGCCAAGGAGTAGGGGCAAGTTATCCCCGAACCTTGTAAACCCTCCTTGTTAGCGATCTTGCTAGTTGTGTGTGTTTTGCTCTCATTTGTTTTTCTGCATACTCTGTTTTCCATTCTTTCCGCTATGCTACTGATATTTGAGTTGCAGAAATCGTGATAAGTTTCCAAAGGGGAAGTGATTGTCTATATTCACCCCCCCTCTATAGCCATCTCGTTCCCAACAGCTATGGGGCGCCTCACAAACCTTGGTCAAAGCTCATCCTCGCGCTGAACTCGCAAAGCTAATAAACCTGCCCTTATTGGGCGCCTGTATTGAAGGAGGCGCCTGAGTCAATAGGGGTTCTTGTATCAATGGGGGCGCCTGTATCAATAGGGGCGCCCGAGAAGCTGTTTTTCAGCCTCTTTGTGGTTGTTTGCCTGCTTTCTCTTCAGTTTTAGGTACCTGCAAGATACATAAATACAAGGTAAACACATATACAATCTTAGCCTTAACGAAATGGTTCTGACTTCGGATTTCCCGTGAAACCCTAGGTCGAACCGATGCCTAATGTTCCCATCCCGCGGGAACGCGCCTTTCACCTACTCCTCTTAGGAGATGGTTGCCACCCGGCCCATCCAGTTGGACTTTTGCCTAGCTTCACTCACCAGGACTTTTGCCCAATCTCACGACCAGGACTTATTGCCTAACTTCACTTGTCAGGACTTTTGCCCAGCGTCACTCACCAGGACTTAGTGCCCAACTTCACTCATTAGGACTTAGGTGCCCAGCCCTCGACCAGGACTTAGTGCCCAGCTTCAATCACCAGGTCTTAGTGCCCAGCTTCACTCACCAGGGCTTAGTGCCTAGCTTCACTCATCAAGACTTTTGCCCAGCTTCACTCACCAGGTCTTAGTGCCCAGCTTCACTCACCAGGTCTTAGTGCCCAGCTTCACTCACCAGGACTTAGTGCCCAATCCCTCGAACCAGGTCTTCGGTGCCCAACCCTCGGCCAGGACTTAGTGCCCTATTCCACGAACCAAGACTTAGTTGTTGGGACCGATTGATTACGAGCTAGAGGGGGGGTGATTAGCTTCGATTACTTGTAGATGATTTGTCGCGGCGGAAGACTTCAAGCAATCGCTAACACAAAGGATTTACTTGGTATCCACCCCGGGCGGGTGACTAATCCAAGGATCCACTCTCCTCACTCTCTCATACACTATGAAAGATCTCCTTCTTGAGGTGGAGAAACCTCTTACAAGCTTACAAGAAGATACAACAAAAGGAAGCAAAATACAATACAAAATCTTACAAGATTTACAATGTTTAAGCTCTCTTTGCTATCCTTGCTATCTTCAAGCTTGTGGTTGCCTCTAGAACCTTGGAATTGCAGCAGCAATGTCCTCCAAGACTTCCCTTTTGGATGGCACCGAAGGAGGAGAAGAATAGGAGAAGAGATGCGGCCAAAAACCTGCGCGAAAGACCTTATACCCGACGCCTAGGGTTTGGTAATCGATTACCCAATCGATTACCACGTAGGATTTAGCCGTTCAACGGCTAGTTTTCAAACGGTAATCGATTAGCCAATCGATTACCAGTGCCCTGAATCGATTACCCAATCGATTCAGAGCTTCTCTGTTCTCTCGCGCAAACCTCTGTGATCGATTACCCCAATCGATCAAGAGACTCCTTAATCGATTGACCAATCGATTAAGGGAGGGCTGAATCGATTACTCAATCGATTCAGCCACTCTCTGTCCTCTCGCAAAAACCTCCTTAATCGATCCACTGATCGATTCACCCAATCGATTACCCAATCGATTGGGTTCAACCTAACTTGTTTCCACAAGTCTAGGATCCCCTACCAAGTGTCCGGTCAACCCCGTTGACCGATCTGGATTTGTACTGCCTAGCTCCCAGCTCGGACTTGACCTGGTTCCCAACCAAATTCGCCTAACCCTCGAGTTAGGTCTAGTCTCTCGGTAGACTTCCACCTTGCCAGCATGCGATCTCCCCGATCCATCTGAACTTCACCTAGTCCCACTAGGTGTGCCTAGTCCCACTAGGTCTTTTCCCGTGCCAGCGTACGATCTCCCCGATCTACCTGGACTTCACCTAGTCCCATTAGGTGTGCCTAGTCCCACTAGGTCTTTTCCCGTGCCAGCGTACGATCTCCCCGATCTACCTGGACTTCACCTAGTCCCACTAGGTGTGCCTAGTCCCACTAGGTCTTTTCCCGTCAAGCCTCCAGTCATCCTTGACTCACTTGACTTCCTACGACATTCAAACATTATCACACTCAAACATCATTGTCAAACATCGAAACATATGACCTCAAGCTCACCCGAGCTTAGTCAACCTAGGTCAACCCTGACCTAATCAAGATTGCACCAACATTAGTACCCAACCCTCGGTCAGGTCTTAGGTACCCATCCCTCGGCCAGGACTTAGTGCTCAATTCCATGAACTAGGACATAGTGCCTAGGTTAACTAGGACTTTGGTTCACTTTGGTACTCTTTTCTTCACTCACCCTTCCCTTGTTCAATGTATCACTGACTTAAGCATATTGTCAAACATTGAAACCCTTAAAGGAGGACATCACTGATGCATCTTGCACCAACATACTCCTCACGACTTATCTTCTTGAAGACACCTTCAACCTCATCTGAGGCATCTCCAGTTGAGTCCAGGGCACCTCCTGTTAGATATATAGTGTGAATGGAAAGTGAGGTGGAGAATAGAGAGACTTCATTGTGAATGGGACTTTAGTCCCGCATTGGGAGTCTCAAGGCATAAATGTTGGTTTATATTGTTTCACAAGCATGATAGTTGTGAACAAATGCTAAGGGAGAGGCCCTCTCTCACGCGTGGGTGCGTAGGGCGGGTGCAAATCCAGGGCCCGAATTTGTACTGAACCAAGTGAACTCATGTGCGTGCACGACCTGTGCGCGTCAAATGTCCGACCGGTTGGTGAAAAATTTGTCCAAGCAGATGAACCAATGTTTTGCCAAATTTTTTGCTCAAATGTAACTGATGCATTAATTTTGATTAATGCAAAATAAGTAACCCCCAGACGTTTGGATCTGGCCAGTTAAATGACAGTAAATGGCGTTAATTTGGTCATTGAATACTGCAGGGGTCTGAGCCTATATAAAGAGGCTGTGACCGAGAGTAAAAGACACACAGAGAAGAAATTATCTTCCACCTCCTTTAATAGCATTCGGGTACTTCCTCAGTTCGCCACGAGCAACGAGTGTTCTGTTGTGTCCGTGGTCCTGCTGTTGTATCCTGAGAGACAGACGTCCATCTGAGCCTCGAAGCACCGCCGGAGGAGGATAAATATATTTCAAGGACACTGCGTTGCGCAGGCCTCAACAACTTCTTGGTCGGGAGCTCGGGAAACTCACTCGGGAGCTCGGGAGACTTGGTCGGGAGCTCGGGAAACTCAGCTCGGGAGCTCAGGAAACTCAGCTCGGGAGCTCGGGAGACTTGGTCGGGAGCTCGGGAGCTCGGGATACCTGGTCGGGAGCTCGGGAATTCATCTCGGGAGACTGCAATTTTCATAAAACGCAGCTCGGGTAACTCAACAGACTGCAATGAGTCTTGCCGAAGAGACTTAGTACTAAACTTTGATCTTAATAAGTCAGAATTATCCTTATTTAACTAGTCATAATTACTTAAACGGGTCGGTTATGTTTTTGAAGTTCTAACTAATTTGGTATCTCCACTTGAATCATACATTCCATATTCTATGTTTAATTTTGAATATTTGATTTAAATGAATTGAAAATAATTTTAAATCAATCTGATTAGTTGATCTTTTTAATATTTATTAATTTTAGTTGATTAATCTTTGGTTAATTTTCAATTTTAATGTTTTCGATATTTGCTAATTCAATTATTAATGGATTTTAATGCATTGATTTAATTTAAACTTTTAATATTGAATTAATTAAGTTTGTTAAATTATCTCTATTTAAAAATGTGTACTTAAGATTTAAATTTTCCTTTAATTTTAAATTGGTTAAATTTGTTAACCTATCTTTATTTGAAATATTATTTGTAATATTTAAATTGTTGCTAATTTTTAATTTTGAAATAATTAAATTGTTTGCGCTTAAGACCTTATCTTTAGTATTTAAATTTTTATTAATTTTTAATTTTGAATTTATTAAATTGTTTGTATTTAAGATCTTAGTGTTTAAATTTTTATTAATTTTTAGTTTTAAATGCATTAAATTACAATTTTTTTAAATTAGATGAATTGTTTAATTAACTTTAGATTTATTAGATTAATTAAATTTGAATTAGTTAATTAACTTTATCTTGATATTTAATTAAATTTGAATTCTTATGAATAGTTATAGTTGAATTGTCCAATTTAAAATTATTTTGATTGAATAAATTAAAAAACTGGTTAAGATAAGGATTGATTTTATGTAGATCTAGATTTATTTATTATTTTTTTATTAATCAGATTTAAACTTTTAATATTATTATTTGACCAAGTCAAGGTTAATATCAATGTAATCAAAAATTTATCAAAATCTAAATTGTTATTTAATTTCATATTATTAATTAAGGTGGAATTTTTCAGAGCTAATTTGCCAAGCAAATCTACATTCTTGTAAGAAATATTAGCTAAATCATCATGCATTCTAGGGGCATTTTTATAAATAGCAAACTAACTTTCGAGAATCACAACCACTAATTCAATTGACTTTTTTTGTTGGTTCGGACTCGTGTCTGAACTCGACTCTTACTTAATCCTCTACCTTTGATGGATCTTCGAGAAGCTTGGATGATTAAGTCCAATGGTCGTAGGTTTTTTTTTGAATCTCCAATTCTACATAATACTTTATTAGGTAATAACTTGAAATTTTGATTTAGTACCATCTCATTCGCTCTTGTGTCTTGAGTGGATGACCTTAGTTCCAAGCTGCAATCGAAGTCACCCATCATTATAAAACATTCCATCTTATGCTTCCATATTATAAAGAAGTTCATTTTGTATAATGGAGATTCATGGATGCTTCGTCCCAATATCTCTTTGTGGATCATTCTTCTCGTGCAACAATGGACAAAGAGGCAGAGTCCCAAAACTAGGTCTTAGATAGTAGTGTCTCGAGTGATATTGTACAAATTTTGAGTAGAATATCACAATGAAAAACTTGTCTAAAAGTGGAAATTGCACCAATTTAGACTTAAGTCGATAAACACAAATCCAAAAAAAATGAAAGATAAACATAACGAAATCTTTCTGCTCGAATAGTGGTTGCACCAATTCTGAGTGAATAAGCCTCTAGTACTACTTGTAAGATTGATGCACGTGAGGAGGGGAAGGGGAGGGGGCGAATCACATGTATTTTAAAAACTGTTTCTTTTTCAACTTTTTGAAATCATGTGCAAAACGGAAAGAAAAGTATGAAGAAAACATAATATGGTTGATTTTACTTGGTCTGGAGTCTTCGATGACCCCTACATCAAGACCAAAGTCCTTCAGACCTTTCCGACAGATAATTCACTATAAACTCTCTATTGATAACCTCCCGGTAGAGTAATCAAGTACAAAAAAAATGAAGGAAGTGTAATAAACCTGCACTTTCTTATATAAGAAATAACTTAAAATAAATCATTGCCCAAAATGTAGATGTCGAAATGTGCAAGCTCGGGTGTTGGTGTTGATCTGTCGACAGTAGTCAAATGTAGTTGAGTAGTAGTACGACAACAATACGAGGACGTAGCAGTAGAATTATTGTAGGGGTTAGTATATCAGTTATATATAGAAATATGGTTGAGACCTTCTTTTAGAGGTTATTGAGAGCACCTTCAATCCCAACTAGGCACCCTTAGCATCAAATTTGATCAGATGCATAGTCTTCGCAGCTTATCTTCTTAAAGGCGCCTTTAAACTTATTTGAGGTGTCTTTAGTTTGAACTGAGACACCTCTAATTGACTCCAGGGTGCCTCCAGTAGCTGAAATCTCATCGTTGGCAATTTCTTTGAGGAGGCACCCTTAGCTATCCAAGGCGCTTCCAATCCAATCTGAGATACCTTCAATTCGTTCTGAGATGCGATAGATACTATTCATCCAATGATGATTTTTGCATTTTAGCCCTACAAAAATGTGTTAGTCCAATAAACAAAGTGTAATATGCAAAATAAAGTTAGCACATTTTAAAATAAGATGAAGAAATTATTAATTAGATCCTATCTTCTCAAAGCCATAATCTAGTCATGGTCTCAATTTAGACATCTAAAATGGTTCTAAGTTTGATCAGCGCCTACAATCCCATTGAGACTCATCCTCACTGGATTTCTCTCCTTTAGTGCTTACCATCACTTACCAATTGCAGTCTTACTTGACTCTTGACCCACCAGGTCTTCCTGTCAGATGTCCCATCTAGATATCAGCCAGTTGTCAAGTCTCCCAAACCCAACTGGACTTTCTGCCAGATATTGACCTATCTGGACTTCGGCGAGTTGTCAGGTCTCATACACAACTAGACTTCCTACTAATTATTAGGTTCTCTGGACTTAACTGGACTTCAGCCTGATGTTAGGTCCCAACAAGTCTTTCGATGATGCACACTTGGTAAATATATTAGAAACCACAACACCATCAATTTAACCTTTTATCATTCATTAAAACCTAAGTTGACTATTAATATTGCCTACACCAACAGTGATTTATTTATTGCCTATATACTAATTCAAAATGACCGTCGGATCTATTGAATATTCCATATCATTCGCTAAATTCATCCCTCACTAATCTCTTTCAATTTCTGTTCCAATTCTTGTCTTGTATTTTTCTTGTTGACTCCACATATCTTCAACAAATCCTCCAAATAATTACTTTGCCCTACGACATCTTCAATGCTAACCTCTTTCACATCACATATGCAATTCGTTCTCTCTTCAATACTGACCACAATACTACCGGAAGTGGAAGTTGCCATCTTAGTACAACGGTTATTTATCTTTTATGTACCATCACCTAATCAGTCTTCACTTTTTGAATCAATAGATTCCATCATAAGTGACAAATGTTCATTAGAAAATATATCCTTGCATTGATGGAACTTAACAATTGCTTCTACTAAAGATGAGAATATTATTTGATTTACACATTAGTATAAAAACTCTTATATGTTCTCCACAAGATTTTTCGTGGAATATAACTTCTTCCACACTACAATCTCATCTACTGTGATTGTTTTTTCTACAATAACAAAAACAATTAGGCACGTTTGGTAGGGTGTAATTCATCTTGTAAAGTAATCAAGATTACATTACAAGTTGGATTCTTTTGTTTGGAATAACTTTAAAATTGTAATGTAATGTAATCTCGATTACAAAAGAGGTTGATGATTTATAATCTGGATTACAAAACAAAACCTCTGTAATCTGGATTACATTACAGCTTGTAAAGTCGTCGGTCGGGCGGCGACGGTCGTCGGTCGCCGGCCGACCGCCGCCGGTCGCCGGTCGTCGGTCGCCGGCCGTCGGTCGCCAGCCGGTCGATGGACACCGGCCGGCCGGCGACGGTCGTCGATCGTCAATCTTGATTACATTACAAGATGAATTACCCCTCACCAAACAAAGGAATCCAACTTGTAATGGTTATCAAAGATTACATACAACTCATTACCAAACATAACAATGTAATCAAGATTACATTACATTACATTACAAATTTGATTACATTACAAACCCGATTACATTACCCCCTATCAAATGTAGCTTTAGTAGACAAATATAACTGCCATTTCTCACCCTCCAATAGTGGTTAGGACAATTTGAGATATTACGGTCGCCTATATAGATTTATAGCATCTTTGGAGGCCTAGTTCAAAGTCTTTCACAACAACTTGATTTTTTTAAACCTCACCTTTCACTTGCTTACATCTGCCTTGAATCGTCCTCACATCTAAAATATTAGACAACTTCCAAAGCCACTACCTGTATTCAAGTTTATATGTTTTCCCCTTCATGTTTATTAGGGAACCGTGTGGTGGGCAGCAAGTACCTCATGACGTCCATTGACAATATACACGTCACTATTCAGTGGATAAGAACCTACATCGGAGTTGTATTTTTTAGGTTTTCTATTTCGTAACCAAAACACAAAAGTTTCAACGTAATTCTGACATACTTAAATGTAGTTATGCTTTTCACGTATGCTACATTTCGAGTTTTCATTGACATGCAGCTGTTTCGTTCATCAAAAATTTTTCCCACCGATCCAACGTTCTTCTTAATGATGACCCAGCGGCCGGTGAAAAATTTCTGTGAAATCGGATTGGTCATCCAAGATTAAAAAAACCTCGTTAATCATTTATTTTTTCTTACTGATAACCTAACCCCCGAACTATGGTGCAACAATAGGACGACTAGTCGCTATCCTAGGCATTTACAGTTCAATCCCCAACTATATGGCGTATTTGTAGGAATTTTTCCTTTAAATGAGGCGCGAACTCTGAGACGCTGGGCTTCTAGACTGTCCACCGCGAGTGTTTTCAGATTTACCCTGATAGTCGATGGGAAACTTTCATAGGACCGAACCAATCGCCCGAGGTTAAAAAAACATAGTTAATTATTTTTTTTCCTAACTGATGACCCGTTGTCTTTTCCCAACAACAGAGGGTAATCTTCACCGGAAAATTATGCAGGAGTCCGAAGACTCTCCCAAATACATGAACCTCTCAGGCTGTCTAACAACCCTCCCGCTGTGACGATACACCACCTGTGTATCTTTTGTGACACACGGTGCAGTGACTTGTGGTGTGTCCTCTTGTAAGAATTTGGCATTCGTGCTAACGATTACCTTATGATCCTTAGGACAATAGAACAGACCATCCTTCGTTCCCGTAGGATAGCCTACGAACAGACGTACCTCCGTATGAGATTTTAACTTATCAGTATCTCCCTTCAGTACATGTGCTGGACTACCTCAAATCCGAGCATGTCCTAGACTGGGCTTGCGCCCAGTCCACAGTTATGCAGGAGTAGAAGAAACTGACTTAGATGGAATTATGTTTAGTTTGTATGCTGCCATTTCCAGAGCATATCCCCAGAACGAATCAGGTAAGTCTGAATAGTTCATCATTGACCTAACCATTTCCATAAGAGTCCTATTCCTTCTTTCTGCAACACTGTTCTGTTGGGATGTACCGCATCAGGTAAATGTATCCATACCTTGAATAATTGTCAATAAAAGTGACAAAGTATTCAAAGTCACCTCTAGCCTGGATTGACATAGGACCACACAAATCAGAATGAATCTGTTCCAGAATGTAGTTGGTCCTTACCCCTTAGCCTTGAAAGGCCTATTGCTCATCTTACCTTCCATGTAAGACTCATAGGTCAGGAGGTCTTCCACCACCAATGAACCCAAGGCGTTTGGTTTGTGTCATTTTCTATTTTCATTTTCCAGAAAATCACATTTTCTAGTTTTCTAGAAAATGACTTTTTTTCATTCTCCAGTTTTCCAGAAAATGCTATGTTTTTTTCTGGAAAACAAAATTGGAAAATACAAACCAAATATATTTTCCAAAAAATCGTATTTTCTACAGAAAATAAAAATGAAAAATAGACTGAAAAATGTAAACCAAATACCCCTTAACTTCAGCGTTCACTGGTAAGCCACCAACGGCTCATCCCTCTAAAAACAACTATGAGAGTGTCACGGTTTGGCATAACAAGATAGATGCTCGCACTCTAATAACTACCACGATAACAAGTGGTTGAGTGAATCGAGCAACAATATAACTAACGACGGCTTAAGCAAATGTAAGCCCAACAGTCATTAGTGTTGGAACTTGGATGGCTAGAGAGGGGGGGTGAATATAGCCAGACACTAAAACGCTTGTTCTTTGCAAACTTCTGCGATCAGGGTTAGCAGCAGCGGAAACAAAAACATAGAAGCAGAAATGAATAACAGCAAATAAAACACAGGGAAAGCAAACCGACGCTAACACCGCGATGTATAAGGTTCGGGGATAACTTGCCCCTACTCCTTGGCGTGCCCATGAGGTGGGCGATCCCTTGATTGTCGGCAGATCAAGCCCCGGTGACCCGGATAAAATAGCGCCTCCTTCTCGGTGGAGAAACCTCTCCACAAGCGTCTCAATAGGATACAAGTTAAGCTCACGAGACTAAGGAGGAACCTCTCACAAGACAGTAGCAAGAAAGCTCAAGAGAGAAGCTACACAAGGAGCACAACCACAACAGCGAAACCCACAACCACACTTGCTTGTTTTCCTGTTCGTTCTTGTTGCACCTCCTCTACTTCTCATCTTCCTCTTAAGCTTCTGCTTCATCACCATGATCCATAAGCATCCCCTGAGCCAGCCTGAACCCACTGACCTCCCTGAGCACTCAGTCCACTGAAGACCTCCTCTCCAACTGAGTCTTCGCCAGTCGCCAGCTGCTCCAGTTGCCGTTGAAACCTGATAAAAAGAAACAAACAAACCTGCTCCAAGGAAAGCCTCCCATTGACCCTCCTTGAGTGTTTGAATCACCTGCTATCACCTGCACACTATAACAGAGGCTTAGCAAATCGATATCAAATGAAATCAGCAAGTAGCAGAAAATCGACAGTGAAAACAGATGCGATCAGAGCTTCTGATAGCGTATTTGAATTAAAGTTCTGCTCCTGATCGGTCACCAGACCGATCAGGAAGGACCCTGATCGGTCACCAGACCGATCCAGCAGTCTTCTGCACACTCCAGATCAGTCCCCAGACCAATCAGACTCCAGCCTGATCGGTCACCAGACCAATTAGGCTCCAGCCTGATCGGTCACCAGACCAATCAGGCTGCTTCCAGTGAGAAAACTTTAATCAGATCCTATGTCTTAGATCGGTCACCGGACCGTTCAGGAGCTGATCAGTGGGGGAACTCAACTCACTGTGTGCTCCCTGATCGGTCACCAGACCGATCAGGAGCTGTGTAGTGAGTGAAACGCATACTCCCTGATCGATCACAAGACCGATCAGTCATCGCTGGATTGGTCACCAGACCGATCGACGAAGGAGCACCGTGCCAACTTCCCTGATCGGTCACCAGACCGATCCAGGCAAGCCCAAATGCACTCTAAGTCACGAGAACAAGCCTCCAGCCCTTCTCTGACTCGTGTCATGCCCAGCTTCACTCACTGGGACTTCAATCACCTGGCTTCACTCACCAGGACCCGGCTTCACTCACCGGGATTTCCACCACCTGTCTTCACTTACCAGGACCCGGCTTCACTCACCGGGATTTCCACCACCGATCAGGGATGATACAGAATGGTTTCTGAAACTGATCAGTTTCAGAAACAAGTTCGTTTCAACTGTTAATCACTCTAATCCCTAATACAATCAGATTTACTCCCTAAATGAGTTCCATTAATCATAAATCATTTAATCAAAACAAGCAATCTGATTTGGGTCTCTTAACTAAGCTTCATTTCATATCAAGGATTAAGAATTTCCATGGATTAATATACCATCACTAGGTTGACTGATCAATTATGTTCTGAGCATGTTCTTGGCATGATCTTGAGTTTTCAAAAACAGATTTATGTCAAAACTTGAATGTCAAAACATGTTTGTATCAAAATTTCAAGGCAGGTATGCATACCATCACTTGAACAGGAAGTTTATAATCATGGATAGCATGGATGCATATTGCTATTTATCAACATCAATACATGAATGAAATCTATGTGTGCCAAGGCATGATCGGAATGTTTTTAGCATGATCATTTTTATTCCAAACAAATTTGATAATTCAATCTACACCTAAGTATTGATATCTCGATAATCCAAATAATATTGGGCATATGAAAAACGTCATTTTGATGAGAAAACAGCTAAGTTATAGAAGTTAAGTATTGAGTCTTGAATCATCACAAACTATGAGTTCATACTTGTTTCCTAACATGTCTTCATGTTGTGTAACACATATAGTAAACTCATGGCATACTAGAACAGGTTCAAAAACACCTTAAGCTTGAGTTATGGCATATCATTAATCATCATTTGCAGTAAACATAAAATGCTATAGGAAAACCAATTATCCTAAGCCATTCATGGCAAGAGCAAGTTGTGGGTTAGTCTAAGCCATTCATGTGAATTTGAGGAAATGGTAAGCACATTCCTAACTAGGAATGGCTATATGTTTGGAGCACCAAATATCAACCACCCATGTTGATAGATTCTCCCCCTCAAACTAAGCTATATAATTCGAAAGATAGAGGTTTTAGGTACCCAAATTTTGGGACCTAATGAGTCTACAATGAATGACTTTGGCACCCATGCCTTAGTCATTTTCTTTCTAGCCTTTTGAACCCTAGAGGCATTTGGTGACCTAAATTGAGTTCTTGACATTAAAGATATGACACTAGGTTCTTTAGGTTGGTAACCCAAACCAACCTTATTGTACATCGCCCTTTGTGAGTTGAGTATCATATCTAATGTTTTAGAGCTTGTTGAAAATTTCTCAAGAACATTCTTGAGGTTTTCAACTTCGCTCTTCAAGTTCTTATTTTCATCCTTAAGGGATTCATCATGCAAAGCATTAATATCCTCAACCTTAGAGGATCTCAATTCTTTTACTTCCAACCTTAATGTTTTGACTTTGGCCTTAGATTTCTTAAGTATTTTTGTCAAGTACGCTATTGCTCTATAGCATTTGTCTAACTCGGGAGAGATTACCTCTCCATTATCCGAAGATGATGAAGGCGCGGTTGAGGAGCTTCTTGATTCGTTGTCACTCTCCTCTTCATTTGAATCCTCTATGACCATGAGGGCACGGTGATGAGTGTGTTGGAGCAATCGACCCTAAGATGGTCCGGAGTGACCATAGGTTTTGATATTTGGGCAAAGGGTTTAAGTTAGGTTTTCTCTTGTATTCTTATATGCGTATGTTGAGTGTGCAGGTTGTACAGGTTATGCATATGGACTTGACTGGACGGCCTCAATACGGTGAAAGATGGCATGGAGGCAAGCTGGAGGCTTGCGTGCGCATCCGAGGGACCTTGGAGAGCAGGGACGATGAGCTGATGGGCACGGACTTTGAGGCGTACGTGAAGGGTGGCATGGAGGCAAACTGGAGGTTTGCGTGCGCATCCGAGGGACGAGGGCCGAAGATGAAGAGGGTGCGAAGGCAACAGTCGAGGCTGCGGAGGAGGAGTCAGTCGAGTCGTGAGGATCGAGTGCTGTGTGAATGTACTCGGGAAAGAGTTCAGCTAGGGACCAGTCGACTGCCCTGGGGGCAGTCGACTGGTTGGTGGCTGGTGAGCTGGCAAATTCGAACGTTGGGAGTGTCAACGGTCGAATTTGACTGGCACCAGTCGACTGCCCTGGGGGCAGTCGACTGGTAGCGAGAAATCAGCCCCGAGTCCTATTTAAAGAGGACGTCGTGGTGGCTGAGTTTCTTGACGAAACTTGTCTTGGTTAAGGGCAAGTTAGTAGTCTTCGTGTCCAGAGCTTTGGTTGGTGTTGTGGTGAGGTTTCTCCACCCACAAGGAGCGGCACGTGATAGCCGGAGGTTATCCGGGGAGTGATCCACCGACGGATTGTTGGATTAGTCACCCGGCCGGGGTGGATACCAACTAAATCAGGTTGTTAGCGTTTGTTCTTTGTTGTTTGTTTTTATTATCTTGTATTTCCGCTGTGCAAACTAACAACGTAGGAAGAACAAGCCGAGATTTGCTATTCACCCCCTTCTAGCAAGGCGTATCGATCCTAACAATTGGTATCAGAGCGAAGGACCGCTCTTAATCGGACTAACCGCCGAGGGAGCATACGCTAGAGGAAATGGAAGGTGAAGGTCCACTTGGGGACTAGATCTACACACCACCGGCCTACAACAATGAAGATTTTGTATATTGGAAGGCGAGGATCGAGACGTGGTTCGGAATGGATTGGGCATGCCGAATTGTGCTTGAAGAGCCCTTCGAAGTTCCAAAGGACAAGCACGGGAAGAAGCTTCGTCCTAGATATTGGGACAAAGAGCAACAAGAACAATTCCGGGCCAATGAGAAGGTAACAAATATTTTGGTTGATATATTACCTAACGACATTTTGAGTTGTGTAGGGTCATATCAAAGTGCATGTGAATTATGGAGCAAGGTGAAAGAGTATCATGAGACTCCTACAAAAATTCAAGAGCATA
Organism: Boesenbergia rotunda; assembly: GCA_024364735.1. Classification (NCBI taxonomy): domain Eukaryota; kingdom Viridiplantae; phylum Streptophyta; class Magnoliopsida; order Zingiberales; family Zingiberaceae; genus Boesenbergia; species Boesenbergia rotunda. The sequence continues at coordinate 55,139 of JAGFNQ010009690.1, read as the reverse complement.
AGGAGAAAAGCCCCGTGATTCAAGAAGAGGAAGAAGAAAGTGAAGAATTGTCAACCTCCTCAAGAGAAGAAGAGGTCTCCACCTCAAGGATTGAGGGGGAGGAGAGATCCAATTCCATGCCGGATCAAGAGGAGGCATCCACATCATCAAAAGTTAAAGAAGTCTCAACCTCCACCAAAGCAAGGAACAAAGATCACATTATATGCTTTGGTTGCAATGAAAATGGGCACTACAAGGATAAGTGCCCAAAAGGTAAAAAGGAGGTACTCTCTAAACCCGGGTCCATTCGATTAAAATCTAACATGAATTGTAGGAATGGAGGAGCCCAAGAGAGAAAAATGAAGATTAGATGTTTCACATGTGGTGAGCTAGGGCACTACCACACCAAGTGCCCAAAGAAAGGTGAAATAAAGAAAATGGAGCATCTAAGAAGATGGGAAAAAGAAGAAAGAAGGAAGAGAAGAAGCTCACAACAAGGAAGGACTACAAGGGTAAGGGAGGTACCCTCTAACCCTAGTTTAAAAAGAAATTCGATTTCAAGTTCTTCTTTACATTTCAAAAATCATGTTAATTACCCACCCATGCATGCTAGAACTCATGAGAATTGTTTATTTGTGCATAGTCATGGATTTAAGTACAATGATAGGACTAAGGGTAACAAGGTAGATCATAACCCTAAGAAAAGCATGTATCATGATAGACCTAAGACTTGGGTACCTAAGGATCAAGGCATTGACCCCAAGAAGGGGAGACAAATGCCTAAGAAAATGGATAAGTCTAGGAATGTCCAAAGTGGACATATGGAATCCAAGGTTAGAGGGCTAAAAAGGGAAAATCAAGCCTTAAGGGCAAGGCTTGATACGTTAGAGAAGACCTTAGAAAGATTCAAGATTGGATCTAAAGGTCTAGACATGGTGTTGGGTAGCATCAAACCCAACTATGATAGGTCGGGTTTGGGCTATCAATCCAAGACCTCCAAGGGCAATGGAAAGAAGCATGCTAGGAAAGCATACAATCTTAGCAAGGAGGGAAAGTCTAAGGATGGCAAAGGGATGCCATCCAAGGGTAAAAAGGGTGACCTAACCAAGGGAAAGGTGTCCAAGGTTAAAAAGGTCAATTTTGTAGGCCAAGAGTCACCGGTGGCACACCGGTGTGGCCTAGTGTGGATCGAGTCACCTAGGGAGGTGGCTAAGGCTAAGAGCTCAAGGGGGAGCTCTAGGAGCCTTTGGGGTCCATGGTAAATGGATCTCAAGAGTTTCTCCCTTAGGAAATTAGGTGAAATGTGCCACAAAGGGTTGGGAGACTTGGGTAAGTCTTAATCCTAGATTTTGGCACATCAAAAGGAGAATTTAGGGAGAAAAGGTGAAAAAGGAGCTATAATTCACAAAATTAAGGTTTAATGGTGGAATACCATGTATTTCAGTGGTAGAAAAGAATTGTGATCAAGGAGAAGTGGATGCATTGAAGAGAAGTGAGAATTATCACTTTTAGGACGAGCTCATTTGATATTTCTTAGAAGAAGTAGGATTTCGTGCCAATCTTGGGATTTGGAGTACATTTATTTGGAAACATATTTTTCCCAAGTAGATATTGGCTTCACAAATCTCCCCACGAAATTTCATAATTTTTGGAGATTTATAGAATTTTTAGGGCATTTCTGAATTTCGGCCTGAAAACCTGAAAATCAGGTATCAGTCGACTGCCCTGGGGGCAGTCGACTGGTCCGAGCCAAAATGCACACTGTATGTTTTTGCAGTCAACTGCCATTTGGGCAGTCGACTGATCAGTGATGGTAGAATGTTAATAAGTGATTTCTGAAGGGTTTTTTCAGAAACACTTGGAATTATGGATAAACCTTAGAGTTGAGGACAATTCCTTATGTCAATTTGAAAGGGTTAGAAGAAGCAAACATAAGGAATAATGACTTGATTTCAAAATGCCAAATCTTTTAAGGAATTTAGATGTGTACCAAAAGTCAAACACACTTGATATTTTCATGATATCATATTTTTCTAGGATTGGGTATATCCAAGCAAGTGTGTTTTCTAACTTTAGAATATTTTAGAGTGTTGTTGAGATCTTTTTGGCACTAAGGGGAAGGTTGCTTGGGAGCAAGCCTTAATGGTGTCCAAAAGGGGAAGAACTCGGATGTTGGGTTGGGGATAACTCAACATGGTATTTAAGAGGTTAAGTTGGGTAGAACTTAGCCTGGGAAAAATAAAAATTGGGAGAAGGCATGGGTAAAGGGGGATGTTGCCTCCTAGTTGCCTTGATTTTCATCTTGAAAATTTTGAGCTTTGTGTCAAACTTGGGAATGGTGATAGATACATGGGCAGATGTATTTTTTCCAAGTAGGTATAGGTTCCACAAAGTTGTCCACGAAGTTTTGAAATTTTAGGAAATTTGTGGAATTTCTGACGCGTTTCTGAAATTCGGCCAGAAAACTAATTATCAGAGTATCAGTCGACTGCCCTGGGGGCAGTCGACTGGTCAGGGCTGGTGTGGGTATCCAGCAACTGACTTTGGTCCAAGTGATAAGAAACATGTGTATTGGGGTCTAGTACACTGTGTTTAGGATCATTGGGGATTAAAAGAATCAATAATTGGGATATTATTGGGGTCTTTTTGATGTATGGCAAAGGGGGAGAAGTTTGGGTTTAAGTTGGGAAACTAAACTTACCTTTGCTAGAAACCCTAGGTTTAGGGTGAGCTGAGATTAAGGGGGAGCATGGTTGCTCTATTTTTGGCGTAAGGGGAACCTTGGAGAGGTTCTTAAAAAGCCTTTGTAAGTCCAGTGTAAGGGGGAGCTTGGGAGAAGCTTTAAAAAGCCCGGTTTGGTAGAAAATCCTAGCTTGGAGGGCTAGGTGTAAAATTCCTAACTTGGAGGGTTAGGTGTGGGATGCCTTGGGATAGGATCCATTTTTGCATTGTATATGCATTCATTTAGCCTTGTTTTTGCTATTTACTACTATCTTGCTTTCCTAACTTAAACGGATTGCCAAACATCAAAAATGGGGAGATTGTTGGAGCAATCGACCCTAAGATGGTCCGGAGTGACCATAGGTTTTGATATTTGGGCAAAGGGTTTAAGTTAGGTTTTCCCTTGTATTCTTATATGCGTATGTTGAGTGTGCAGGTTGTACAGGTTACGCATATGGACTTGACTGGACGACCTCAGTACGGTGAAAGATGGCATGGAGGCAAGCTGGAGGCTTGCGTGCGCATCCGAGGGACCTTGGAGAGCAGGGACGATGAGCTGATGGGCGCGGACTTTGAGGCGTACGTGAAGGGTGGCATGGAGGCAAACTGGAGGTTTGCGTGCGCATCCGAGGGACGAGGGCCGAAGATGAAGAGGGCGTGAAGGCAACAGTCGAGGCTGCGGAGGAGGAGTCAGTCGAGTCGTGAGGATTGAGTGCTGTGTGAATGTACTTGGGAAAGGGTTCAGCTAGGGACCAGTTGACTGCCCTGGGGGCAGTCGACTGGTAGGTGGCTGGTGAGCTGGCAAATTCGAACGTTGGGAGTGTCAACGGTCGAATTTGGCTGGCACCAGTCGACTGCCCTGGGGGCAGTCGACTGGTAGCGAGAAATCAGCCCCGAGTCCTATTTAAAGAGAACGTCGTGGTGGCTGAGTTTCTTGACGAAACTTGTCTTGGTTAAGGGCAAGTTAGTAGTCTTCGTGTCCAGAGCTTTGGTTGGTGTTGTGGTGAGGTTTCTCCACCCACAAGAAGCGACACGTGATAGCCGGAGGTTATCCGGGGAGTGATCCACCGACGGATTGTTGGATTAGTCACCCGGCCGGGGTGGATACCAACTAAATCAGGTTGTTAGCGTTTGTTCTTTGTTGTTTATTTTTATTATCTTGTATTTCCGCTGTGCAAACTAACAACGTAGGAAGAACAAGCCGAGATTTGCTATTCACCCCCTTCTAGCAAGGCGTATCGATCCTAACAGAGTGTACTTCTCCTCCTTCTCTTCTTCGGATGAACTAGAGGACGGTTCATCCCATGTGGCCCTCAAGGCCTTCTTTTTCTTCTTTGATTTACCCTTCTTCTTCTTCTTTAACTTTGGACATTCATCCTTGTAATGTCCTTTCTTGCTACACTCATAAAAAATAACATTAGACATATCAATTGTAGTTCCACTCGAGTTACCTTTACCCTTGAAGCACCGACTATTCCTCATCATTCTTCTCACAAAATTAGCCATCTCAGAGGAAGAAGACCCGCTGTCATCCTCCTCGGAATCAGACTCGGATGAGGATGAAGATGAAGAGACTTCCTTCTCCTTCTTCTTCTTCATGTTGTCACCTGCCACTAAGGCAATACCTTTCTCTTTTGAACTTTTGTTAGAGATCTCATGTAGTTTCATTTCGCAAAATAGATCTTTTAACTTAACACAAGATAAATCCTTGGACACCTTGTAAGCATCCACCATGGATGACCACAAGGCGTTCCTAGGAAAAGCTTTGAGAACATACTTCACTAAGTCTCGGTTTTCTACCTTTTCATCAATGGAGTGGAGACCATTCAATAATTCTTTGAATCAACAATGAAGCGTACTTACAGTTTCATTTTCTCCCATTGTCAAGTTCTGGAGTTGGCTGTGAAGGAGATTCTTCTTGGCTGTCCGGGTGTCTTGAGTTCCTTCATGGAGCTCAAGGAGTTTGTTCCATAGGTCTTTGACAGAGGTGAAGGGGCCAACCTTGATTAACTGGTCCTTGGACATTCCGCACTGCAGGGTAACCACAACTTTGGCATTTGCTTCACCCTTTCTAATTTGCTCAGCCGACCAACTTGAGAAATCGAGGTCTCTTCCTTCGGCATCCCTTGGAGGGATGAAACCTTCTTTGACCAAGAACCACATGCACATGTTGGTCTTCAAATAAAACTCCATTCTTGACTTCCAATATGAAAAATCAGTGCCGTCGAGGAATGGAGGTCGGTTTGTGCTCAATCCTTCTATTCCAGCCATCTTGCTGTAAGCTCTCGGATGTTAAGCCGTGAACAGAGCCCCAAGCTCTGATACCACTTGTTGGAACTTGGATGGCTAGAGAGGGGGGGTGAATATAGCCAGACACTAAAACGCTTGTTCTTTGCAAACTTCTGTGATCAGGGTTAGCAGCAGCGGAAACAAAAACACAGAAGCAGAAATGAAGAACAACAAATAAAACACAGGGAAAGCAAACCGACGCTAACACCGCGATGTACAAGGTTCGGGGATAACTTGCCCCTACTCCTTGGCGTGCCCGTGAGGTGGGCGATCCCTTGATCGTCGGCAGATCAAGCCCCGGTGACCCGGATGAAACAACGCCTCCTTCTCAGTGGAGAAACTTCTCCACAAGAGTCTCAATAGGATACAAGTTAAGCTCACGAGACTAAGGAGGAACCTCTCACAAGACAGTAGCAAGAAAGCTCAAGAGAGAAGCTACACAAGGAGCACAACCACAACAGCGAAACCCACAACCACACTTGCTTGTTTTCCTGTTCGTTCTTGTTGCACCTCCTCTACTTCTCATCTTCCTCTTAAGCTTCTGCTTCATCACCATGATCCATAAGCATCCCCTGAGCCAGCCTGAACCCACTGACCTCCCTGAGCACTCAGTCCACTGAAGACCTCCTCTCCAACTGAGTCTTCGCCAGTCGCCAGCTGCTCCAGTTGCCGTTGAAACCTGATAAAAAGAAACAAACAAACCTGCTCCAAGGAAAGCCTCCCATTGACCCTCCTTGAGTGTTTGAATCACCTGCTATCACCTGCACACTATAACAGAGGCTTAGCAAATCGATATCAAATGAAATCAGCAAGTAGCAGAAAATCGACAGTGAAAACAGATGCGATCAGAGCTTCTGATAGCGTATTTGAATTAAAGTTCTGCTCCTGATCGGTCACCAGACCGATCAGGAAGGACCCTGATCGGTCACCAGACCGATCCAGCAGTCTTCTGCACACTCCAGATCAGTCCCCAGACCAATCAGACTCCAGCCTGATCGGTCACCAGACCAATTAGGCTCCAGCCTGATCGGTCACCAGACCAATCAGGCTGCTTCCAGTGAGAAAACTTTAATCAGATCCTATGCCTTAGATCGGTCACCAGACCATTCAGGAGCTGACCAGCGGGGGAACTCAACTCACTGTGTGCTCCCTGATCGGTCACCAGACCGATCAGGAGTTGTGCAGTGAATGAAACTCATACTCCCTGATCGGTCACCAGACCGATCAGTCATCGCTGGATCGGTCACCAGACCGATCCACGAAGGAGCACCGTGCCAACTTCCCTGATCGGTCACCAGACCGATCCAGGCAAGCCCAAATGCACTCTAAGTCACGAGAACAAGCCTCCAGCCCTTCTCTGACTCGTGTCATGCCCAGCTTCACTCACTGGGACTTCAATCACCTGGCTTCACTTACCAGGACCCGGATTCACTCACCGGGATTTCCATCACCTGGCATCACTCACCAGGACCCGGCTTCACTCACCGGGATTTCCATCACCTGGCTTCACTCACCAGGACCCGGCTTCACTCACCGGGATTTCCACCACCTGGCTTCACTCACCAGGACCCGGCTTCACTCACCGGGATTTCATCCAACCTAGCCCTCTAGGCTAGGACTTGACCCTCCAAGCCAGGACTTTTTCACCTAACCCTCCAAGTTGGGACTTTTTACCTAACCCTCCAAGTTAGGACTTTTCACCTAGCCCTCCAAGCTAGGACTTTTCACCCAACTAGGGATGGCAATGGGTCGGGTTCGGGTCGGATTCTATATCCTCCGTACCAATACCCATCGGGTATCGGATATCCATCTGTTATACCCATACCCATTAAAGTATCGGATATCATGTATACTAATAATTTTTTTCTTTCTATCCAACTATATCATTGAACAAAAGTACATTATAATTAACATTAAAGTTAAAAAAATATATATCTATAATTTTAAAAATAGATTAAGCATATATATAATGTATTTCTAACATTAATACAAATTATTAGTAAGTTTTGGGGAAAAAAATCTTTAATGTATATATGTATTTTTATTTAATTGGGTATTCGGGTCGGATATCGGGTATTGGTAGTCCCTCCATATCCTCCTCCATTCGGGTCGGATGTCGGATTCTCTGTCGGGTTCGGGTGAAATTGCCATCCCTACACCCAACCCTTCCGAATTAGGACTTTTCAACACCTAGCCCTCCAAGCTAGGATTTTCCAATCACTCCGTGCCTAAGCCCCGATTAGGACTTAATCATAATCATAATCATCAACCTAAACTAAAATCGATGACAACACCAAAACAACAATCAGGGTCAGACTACATCAACAGTTGGTATGCAACGTGCAAGTATGGTGCATGTTATACGATGCACAAACAACCGAAGAAACAACGATGCAACAAAGTCCAACGAATACACGATGCATCAATATAATCAACCGGAAATCAAAACCAACGATTATGCACCTACACTACTGGGTAGGGTATTTCTAATGCCAAAATAAACCTATCTGTGTGTAATGGACTTCTAAGTACTCACGTACAAGCGGCACTTTACAGAATAGAAAACCAATAGAGGACTGTACAGATACGAATTTGGGATCACTCGAAGATCAACGAAGAATAAGTCTCAATGGCGATGTTTTAAATAACGACAAAGAACAAGGTCAAGCAACCTATCAGACATAATATAGTCATGCTTTTAAGGTAAAGAAAACTACTCGAGTACAAGGGAGAAGTACCCGCCTTATAATTGTAGAACGTATACGAATAGAACCTCCCGCGATTAACTGAATGAATCTGAATCAAGGTCCTAGATCAAGGATATAGTTTAGCTATTTATAACAAATTACTAAATTAGCTAAACAAGATACTCACCATGATTTGGTCAGATCCCATCTTTAGCATATACTTAATTTAAATGTTTCCCCTTGAGTCGATTAAGTATCAATCATTAATTAACTCTGATAATTAACACATCTTATTAACTCAACTTAGTTAGCCATCCCAATCAATCATTTTAAACCCATTGCTAATTGAGTAAGCCAATCTAGTTGTTGATGCACCCATTATCGATATCCATTTCAATCTAACATTATATCCTTTAGAGCTTAAACCAAACTAATCAAAACTTACCTTAATTTGATGCCAACGTTTTCCACCTGCTCAGAGTCCGATGAAGAAAATCAAAGAACACACAGACACAAAAGATCAGAAGCTGGAGATCAACACCACCAATTGGAGCAAGAGCAATTGCTTAAACCAAATCTGATCAGTTTCCTGGATTACCACCACTGATCAACCTCAATTCTTAATCCATGCTCAATTCAACCAAGGAAAACACTATACAAACAAATCCTCACCTTGCGGTGCGTCGGCGGTGGACCTATGCTAGGGCACAGTGCAATTTCGAGCGGAGAAAACCCAAAACGAAAACAAACCAAGGCTGACGCTTCGTCGACTCACGGCAGCGGCGTCGGCTAGGGCTTCTGGCGAGGTGACGGCTGGTTGGCGACTCGCGTGAGACGGCGGTGCTCTACTCGTGCGCGCCGGTGAAGAAGAAGGAGAAGGGAGGAGAAGAGGAAGTGGAGAAGGAAGAGAGGGGATGCCGCCTAGGGTTTGCGCGAGGAGAAGAGGAAGGAGAAAGAGTCTCCAGAGGGCAGGGCTTGGCGTCGCTCGATCAGGAACTGCTGCGGTTTTGTTAGCAGGGGAGAAGTGAGGGATTCGGTTGAGTTAGGGCACGGGCTGATGGAATATCGGGGTTTTATAAAACTGTTTTTGGCCTTTTGTAATTTAACCCTCTAAGTCCGGAAAATTACAACTAAGCCCTTATATTTTTGAATTTTTCCATTTAACCCCCCCTAAAACTCGGTATTTAACATTCTCCCCCACTAACAAAAATTTGGTCCCCAAATTTAGCCAATAAATCACAACAGATACTAGTTACCCCAACAGGTACTAGTCAACCACAACAGATATCAACATCTCAGACTAGTCCACAACCATAAACCATAAACCGCAATACCATAAAACTAGAAACAACTCTTATTTATTATTATTATTTTTTTGATTTATTTTATTATTATTATTATTATTTTTGATTTATTTTATTATTATTATTATTATTGTTATTTATTTATTTATTTGTCATGTTCCAACACAAGTTACATTATCTATTGGCCAGTGTTGTTTACCCTTTTTTTATATATGGTTTTTTTAATATTGGCATGATCAAGATAATATTTCTCATTTTTCCTTTAATACATACAGTACAACTATCATTCTGTTGTCTACAGAAATATGAAGGAAAGTTACCTCCAGATAAATACAGTTAAGTAGAGGTATAATCCAAACCAAGAAACATTCTCTTAAAATGTACGACTATAGACAGCAAATTAAAATCCAGCAGTTCCTTCTTGAAAGGGGAAAAAAATTAACCCGTGAGACAAAAGAGGTAGAAAATTTAAGAAAGGCAACAACTGGACAAGAACAAGCGATGCAGTTGGCCAATTGCTTCAATCTTCCTGATGTATGTATGTATTCAATTAAAAAGTAAACAGAACTGGGAGCAGGGAAACGACTATATTCTCTATGGAAAGACATTTGAGTTACAAATAGCGTTCTGTTCTTGTTTTTTTTTTTGACTATCAGACACCTGATGTAGATTCCTTCATGGCCCTACGACACTTTCTTCTTCATTACTAGAAGGTTCCCAAAGAAACAAAATATTTCATTGAATCAGACAGCTTAATGCTATTATTTACCGAAGTATTAAATAGAAGAGCTACCTCTCACCCACCTTAGTTTTGTGTCAGTGCAAAACTCAGCAGATTAACACTAGTGTACTTTTTGAAAACAAGTTGTTTTACTCATAATGTATAAGTGTGGAATATGGAAACATTACCATAATCAATTTGCATACTTATTACTTGAACGGCTTTTTTTTTTTCATGATTGTTATAACATCGTTAATCATTTTTATTAGGTTATATAACAAGGTATATTTAGATGAGTTGTAAGCACAAAAAGTGATTCTGGCATTTTCATTTATTTACTCTGATTACTTGATATATAATGTTAACCTTATCAATAGTCCAATTTGTTCTTGAATATGACTTCTAAGCTAGGCAAAGGCCAGAAATAGATCTTCAAAACGAAGAGATGCCCACTACAAGAAGCATCGTGAGTAATCTTATTATTGGCAATATTTGATCTTTGAATTTCTTCAAGGACAGCAAACTTACATTATCCAACTTAATAGGGTTGGATGATGGCACTATGGTATGATATTGGATTATGTAGTATGTAATATTAATGTCTCAATTTGATATTTCAATGTGAACTGTGAGAAATTTGAATATGAATAAGTTTATTGTAAAAGATCCAATGTGGATGTATGTGTAAATTGGACAGGTTGAATCAAACTGATTTTAATTTAAGGGTGGCATTTAAATTTTAAATTTATATATATATATATATATTTTCATCTGGTAATCTAAGGATTGTTATATTTTCTCTTTCAGTAGATAAGATAATTGTATCCTTGAATCGGATTCTTTCTTTTCTCTTATCTCTTTTTGTTTTTGTGTTCATTTCTACAAGTCAATTCAAGCTAGCAAAAAGCTAAAATCATTGTAATATATGAACCGAAGAAATCTATTAAGTTGAAATCTATGTGCAAAGACAAGAAGTCTGTAAATGTGGTCATCAGTCAGCAATCACTACAATAAATTGATCTAGTAGGAGTGAATACAGTGAAATATAACCAGGGTAGAGCTATACACACTACGTATACAAAATATTCAAACTATTGCATCTAGCGATCTGTGATCCAAACCAAACAACAGACCATTTCGACACTAATTTAACCAGAACTTTAACAAGGGACATAACCTTAACGGGTAAATCAGAAGGTAAGAATGAATCGATAGATAAGCCTAATTGGTGGAGAAAGTTATACATGCAGCTGCACATTCATTGCAAAATTCAAAATAAAACTCTGCCACAATATGACAAGTGACAACATAATTATTGTTGTGAAAAGGCAATAGGTAATAGTTTGCTATTTAACTAAGCCACCATGTGTCTATACTGTTGGTGCAGTATGCACCCAAGTCAAACCTGTGTTTTGATATTGGCAGAAGGGTTCAAAAGTTAAGGGTTAGTCGTTATCTAACAAGTTTCTTGAGTGTACAGGAAAAGCCCTAGCAAAGGAATGCTAGGCACTGGCGAAGGACTGCCAGAATGGACAAGCCCTAGCAAAGGATTGCTAGGCACTGGCGAAGGGCTGCCAGAAGTAAAGACCTAGCGAAGGGCTGCTAGGCACCAAGCGAAGGGCAGCTTGGTACCTCAAGACCTGGCGAAGGACTGCCGGGCAAAAGTCCAACTGGAGGATCCGGTTGGCACCAGGTAAAACTCTCCCGAGAGGAGTAGGTGAGGACGCGTTCCCCTTGAGGGAATATTAGGCGTCGGTTCGACCTAGGGCTCTATTTTGGAGACCCAAAGTCAGAACCAAGACAGCCAAGGCTGTGTAAAATGAACTTATAAATTGCTGTTTTGGACTAACTCTGGATGCAGGACCGAAGGACTGTGTTTCTGTAGCTCAGAGAGCCTCAAAGGAGTGAGGCAGTAGTTGAGCAGGGCGCCCCGGATGTTTCGGGCGCCCCAGAGTCAACCCAAAGTCAGCAGAACAAGTAAACGCCCCGACAGCAGCATATTTGGGGGCGCCCCGGATGTTTCGGGCGCCCCGCGCGCGTCGGGCGCCCCACATGTCGCGGGCGCCCACTGTGCCACGCCACTGGCGGCTGCAGCAGCTCACCCTCGCGATGAAGATGAAGCTTGACCGGTCAACCCGGGCGCCCCGCGCGCGTCGGGCGCCCCAGTCAAAGGTGATCCCGAAGCCGAAGCGATCAGTCACGACCGAGAGCACGCCGGATCACAAGCCACGTGGGGGGCGCCCCGAGCATCCCGGGCGCCCCCAGCCCTATATAAAGGGCCCTCGACCCCAGGCTTAAAAAAATCAATTCTTCGGACACTTCCACGCTCTTCTGCTCTCGTACGTTGCTCCAGATACTGCCCAACTCGAGCTGACGACGTCCCGCTGCCCCGAAATCTTCAATCTACTCCGGACGTCGGTAAAAGAAGAGCATAATTCTTATTACATAAGTTTACTGCACTTATTCTGTATTCAATAATTGTAAACTGGTTTACGAACTTATAGAATTGCCCGCAGAAAACGGTCAACGACCGTGGGCCTTGGAGTAGGAGTCGACCCAGGCTCCGAACCAAGTAAAAATCTTGGTGTTCGCATTGTCTGATTTTGATTATTCCGCTACGCAATTGCTCTTTACGAAATCCGAACGATTTGCGACATTCACCCCCCCTCTATCGCATCTCTCGATCCAACAAGTGGTATCAGAGCGGGGAATTCAAACTTGGTGCAACCACCAGTTTGAAAATTTTTTTCGGATTTCTTTCATTTTTTTTAATTTTTTTTAATTTTCGTTCGAATTTTTTTTCAAGGTTGGTGCAACACCCCTTGAACTTATCTTTATTTCTTTTCTTCCCGCACTACTAATCCAAGACCAAGTCTTGGAATATTCTTGTTTTTTTTCTATTTGCTATTTCAGAACAAATGGCCATCCAAGAAGGCTTTAGCACCGCCAGACCTCCACTGTTCAGTGGAGAAGACTTTTCTTACTGGAAAAGTCGAATGGAGGTCCACCTGAAAACTCAGGTGGATATGTGGATAATCATCCAGTCTGGACTGATGATTCCCACAAATGCTGATGGTGTACCACAAAACTACTCAGAGTGGGACACTGACCTCAAACGCAAGATTGAAGCTGACGCCAAAGCAACTCAGACCCTCCAATGCGGACTGACAAAAGAGGAGCTGAACCGCGTAGGGCCATTCAATAGTGCCAAGGAGCTATGGGCTAAACTGATCAAGCTCCACGAAGGAACTTCAGATACGAGGATCAGCAAACGAGACCTGCTACTTAACAAGCTCTTCACTATCAAAATGGCAGATAACGAGACAGCAGCCCAGCTCCACGCCAGAATCCAGGAATTGATGAACGGTCTTCACGCAATAGGTCACCAGGTTCAAAACCGTGATCTTATAAGGTATGCCCTAAACGCATTCCCTAGGACCACCTTGTGGGCATCTATGGTAGATGCATACAAGGTCTCTAGGGATCTTTCTAAAATTAAGTTAGATGAGTTATTTTCTGAACTTGAGCTGCATGGACAGACTAACTCCAATTTGGTCGAGAAAAGTATAGCTTTCTTTGCAGGGAAAACAGGAAAAATGACTAAGAAGAAAACTCAAGTTGAACCTGAATCTACCTCAGATTCAGAAACAGAGGATCAAGAAGGAGATCAATCTGAACTGGTCAGGCTAGCTCGCATCTACTACAAAAAGTTGAAATACCAAGCCAACACACGGAGAACAACCCGAAGAAAGGATGAACCAGCTGAATCAGCAACTGACAAACACAAGCCCAACGTAACCTGCTACGAATGCAAGAAGAAGGGCCACTACAAGACTGAATGTCCAAGTCTAAAGGAGTCCAAAAAGAACAGAAGGAAGAAGGCACTCCAAGCCACCTGGGACGAGTCTTCCTCAGAAGAAGAAGAAGAAGCACCCCAGACCAATCTTCTAGCTCTGACCGCTACGGATCAAATCGAGACTGACTCAGACTCGGACCGGGACGACGGCAAGCTGACATTCTCCGACGACGGCGAAATACAGGTAACGGGCTTTTCAAAATCGCAATTGAATTCGCTTATTTCTTATCTATCCCGAGATTTGGCGAAAGCCAAACTCCGAATCGAGTCCCTCCGACAGGAAGTAAAACTCCTGAAAGAGGGAGCTGATTCTAAATCCTTAACTGAGAAACTTCAGGAAGGAACCCCTGATCAAGTTGAAAAACTTCAATCAGAGAATTCCTCTCTGAAAACTCAAGTCAAGGACTTAAGAACAGCTTTAGAACGATTCACTTCTGGTTCCAAGAATCTTGACATGATTCTGGGAAAACAGACGTCTGTTCTAAACCGATCTGGACTTGGTTATAGAACCAAATCTCGGCAAAGATCTTACTTTGCTGTACTGAACCAGTCAAGACCTAAGATTCAGGCATGGGTGCCAAAACTGTGCCTGACTAAACCAACTGGTTCAAATCAATTTTGGATCCCCAAAGACAAGATTCACATCTTGCCTAACCCATACAGAGGCTTTAGTCCAGGGGGAGCCAAAATCAAAACAATTTTTATAATTAGATAATTTTCTTTAATTGATTGAGTGATTGTTTATTTAATTTTTGCAAATTGCCATGCTTAGATTTAAGGAATACTTAGATTTAAGGACTAAATTATTTGAAACTTGAAAACATAGTATTGGGAGGAGGTGAGATGATAGTACGTTGGGGAAACCAACTCTAATAAGATCAAGTCTACTTGGTATCTTTAGACTGGTGAAACCAGCCGAAGCTACCGATCCAAGACCCAAGCTAGTTAGACCAGAAAATGACCTAATTTAATTTGAAAATGAAATTTCATTAAAAGGCTTTGTCAAGGAAAGGGTGGATGATCCCATAAGGCTACGGCCAAAGAAGGCCTAGTGCCTCGCCAAGACCTGGAAGCCAATTTCTGAAATTCAAATTCAAATTATCTTTTGTCAAATTCGAATCTAACCCAATGTTCAAATAATTATAGATTCTTATCTGTTTTCAAACCTATCTCTTTTTCGAAAATCACTTAATCTATTTTTCAAAATCTCTAAACTTACTTGTTTAAAAATCTATTTTCAAAAATAAAGAACTTTTTCGAAAATAAATTGAAATTCCTTTTCAAAACTAATTTCTACCCTCAAACCTGTCTCACAAAAACCTTAAGGTTAACATGTTTGAAAACCCTAGATTCAGTGAGACAGGAAAATTAAGATCAAATTAAACCACCTTGCTTGTGCCTTCATAACCATAGTCAAACTGTGGTCAACATAGTCAAACTATGATTAACATAATCAAACTATGATCAACATAGTCAAAAATGGTCAAACACAGTCAAACAGTCAAACCTGGTCAAAGCAGTCAAAAGGCTGCTACTGGGGGCGCCCGTAGCCTGTCGGGCGCCCCCGACAACACTGACAAGGTACCAGCTCCAGTCAAAGCAGCATTTGACCGATTTGATATGGGCGCCCGTGACCCGTCGGGCGCCCCTATACACTTCTGTCCCCCATGCTGATTAAAGCAGCCAAAAGGCTGCAATCAACTACTTTTTCCCGTGACCTATCGGGCGCCCGTGACCTATCGGGCGCCCCTATCGACAAACCCGCCAGTCAAAGCAGCAAAAGCTGCAGTTGACCAGCCTTGGCCAGGGCGCCCGTGACCTGTCGGGCGCCCCCAGAGACCGTTTCCCTGCCCGAGGCAAAACGACTTGTAGAGGGCGCCCGGAACCTCACGGGCGCCCCCCCTCAAACTCCTATAAAAGGGACCCGAGTCTCCCTCATTTCCCACACCACATCTCACACTCCTTCTTCCCCTTGCCTCATTCTTGTGGATCAAGTGAACCTAAGCCCTCCCTTGCCTCAACCATGCCTCCAAGGTATGAAATTTAGTTGTGCAATTAATTTTTCTTAAATTACATTTTTTTTAATTCCTTAAGTCTCTTCTTTATCCTTAATCACTTATTTTTCTACACTTAGAAAACGCCAAGCAGTTCAGTCGAACCCCGGTAATGAGCCCAGTCCTGACCCTAGGTTTCCTAACCTAGTACTTTGTAACAAATTCGCCCAAACCTCGTACATTCCGATTAAAACAAGTTACCTTAACCGTCATTTCTTCTCCCAATCCTGTCCAGTCGCAATGTCCGCAATTAACTTCTATCAACTGGATAACCTCGTATTCTGCACACATTCGATCAACAACACCCTATGTGCAGAATTCTATAACAACATAGTTAGGCAAGACCACTTGAGCTTCGTCACTACCGTTCAAGGAATGCCTTTGAGCATCACTCCTACCCTACTGAACCGATTTTTGGGACTCCGACCATCTCAGTCCATCTTCTGTTGCTACCCTCCAAGGAACCTGCCCTTCGATGCCCCCTACTCTCATATTGACCTAAACACCTTGTATAACTATTTCTTTGGGGAGGCCATGGACCCTGCAGGAGGGCAGTTCCACTCTACCCAACTCCCAATTTAAGACTACGCTCTCTACAGAGTAATTGTCCGTTGCATCCTTCCCTTGTCCACTAGGGACACAGCCACCATGAAACCCTTTCACACTTTTCTTCTCTATGCCCTTATCCACCATCTGGACATAGATATAGGCCTTCACCTCTTCCACTGTATCCTACATGCCTCTAGTGTATCCACTAAGGGGCGGGTCCGCACCCCCTTCTGCCACGTCATCACCTCTATCCTTCACCACCACGGCCGAAACATCGCTGACGGCGAGATTACCACGATGACCGAATTCGATGAGATAGGATTTAGGAACTTTTCTTTAGCCGGTGTAGAAGTCTCGGGCACCGGGGTTCTGACTTGGCGACGCCAACTAGCCGCACAGGACATTGCCGACGAGGAGGTCGAGGTCGACGTTGCCGACTTAGCAGCAGAGGTAAATCAGCCCGCTCCACCGACCTTGTACGAGAGAGTTACACGACTCGAGGCGCACGTCCAGAGCTTCAGAGAAGAAGTAGAAGCAAACCATATTGAAGACCAAGAGACAAACTTAGGCTACTACAACAACATTATGAGTACCCTCACAGCCGACAGAGAAGCCTGGAATGCACAGTACCATGAGATCATGGCACGATTTGATGCATGGTAGCCGGGCCCATCTGATCCTCCTGGTCCCTCCTCTTAGATGACTTGGACATGTACCTATTTGACTACCCCTACTGAGTAGGGTTGACTTCTGTTGACTTGTACTAGACTTCTGCTTGAACTATGCTAATCTTAGCTTGGCCTGGTTACTTTTGACTTAATTAAGTTAGGGTTATGCTTAGTAGAATAGAATCATTCGGTTTTTGATTTTTGATTTTTAAATTGATCTTAAAATGTCTTTTAAAATGTTACTTTAACTTGAAAAAGTTTCTTTTAAAATTTTTTAGTTTTATTTCAAAAACTACCCCCTTCAAAACTAGGGTTTTCATCGAAATGGACTTAGACTAGGCTCTAACCCTAGAATTGCATGCACCTATAGATCTAGAAGCCAGCATCTCACAAGTACCTTAGGGTACTTTGAGTGATAACCTAGAAAGGGTTGAGATGCTTAGGTCTTTGCCTTAACTCAAGATGCTTTAAGTCAGTGCATCTGCAGTAGTTGGGGCACTAAATACAAGATGAACAGCAATCAAGTTAAGTGTCAAGTTTAGACAATCTAACTTGAACAACTCACTTAACTTGACTAACCCTAGCTAAAACTACTGCTTATAACAGTTAGTAAGTAGCTAATCGGGTTAGACAGGTCCCTAAAGAGTTAACCAGACCTAGGTCTTGTTTTGATTCAGTACAGCAAATGCTTTATTCAACTATTGCAAAAAATTTTCTGCATTTTTTGATATATGTCAAAGGGGGAGAGTTGGAAAGGAAAGAGGGAACCCAAAAAGTTGTTTCTCAAAAGTTTTCCTTTATTCAAAAAGTTTAACCTCAAAGTTAGAAATTCAAAGCTTAACTTAAATCAAAGTTAGAAATTCAAAGCTTAAATTTATCCTGTAAAAATTTCTAACTCTGAATAATTTCTAAGCTTAATTTTTTTTCTTTTTCTTAAAAACTTCTAACTCTGAAGTGTTATTAAGTTTTGCTCAAATTATTCTTTGAAATTTTTTTTTGTCTGAAAATTTTCTAAGTCTAAAATTTCTTTAAGTCTGAAAATTTTCTAAAGTCTAAAATTTTTTTTAAAACTGAAAATTTGTCTAAAAGTTTTCTAAAGTCTTCCAAACTTAGAACATCATTTCGAAAAACTTAGCAGATTTCCCAACTTATTATCAAAACATGAAATCTACTAAGTACTTCACTCACACGACCTATTTTTGAAAAACCTAGGGGGAGATTTCTTCCAGGGGGAGGGAATCTAACTTAGGATGTTAATTTCAGCATTTTCCTTAACTTTTTGAACTAGGTTGCCATATATCAAAAAGGGGGAGATTGTTGGTGCAGTATGCACCCAAGTCAAACCTGTGTTTTGATATTGGCAGAAGGGTTCAAAAGTTAAGGGTTAGTCGTTATCTAACAAGTTTCTTGAGTGTACAGGAAAAGCCCTAGCAAAGGAATGCTAGGCACTGGCGAAGGACTGCCAGAATGGACAAGCCCTAGCAAAGGATTGCTAGGCACTGGCGAAGGGCTGCCAGAAGTAAAGACCTAGCGAAGGGCTGCTAGGCACCAAGCGAAGGGCAGCTTGGTACATCAAGACCTGGCGAAGGACTGCCGGGCAAAAGTCCAACTGGAGGATCCGGTTGGCACCAGGTAAAACTCTCCCGAGAGGAGTAGGTGAGGACGCGTTCCCCTTGAGGGAATATTAGGCGTCGGTTCGACCTAGGGCTCTATTTTGGAGACCCAAAGTCAGAACCAAGACAGCCAAGGCTGTGTAAAATGAACTTATAAATTGCTGTTTTGGATTAACCCTGGATGCAGGACCGAAGGACTGTGTTTCTGTAGCTCAGAGGGCCTCAAAGGAGTGAGGCAGTAGCTGAGCAGGGCGCCCCGGATGTTTCGGGCGCCCCAGAGTCAACCCAAAGTCAACAGAACAAGTAAACGCCCCGACAGCAGCATATTTGGGGGCGCCCCGGATGTTTCGGGCGCCCCGCGCGCGTCGGGCGCCCCGCATGTCGCGGGCGCCCACTGTGCCACGCCACTGGCGGCTGCAGCAGCTCACCCTCGCGATGAAGATGAAGCTTGATCGGTCAACCCGGGCGCCCCGCGCGCGTCGGGCGCCCCAGTCAAAGGTGATCCCGAAGCCGAAGCGATCAGTCACGACAGAGAGCACGCCGGATCACAAGCCACGTGGGGGGCGCCCCGAGCATCCCGGGCGCCCCCAGCCCTATATAAAGGGCCCTCGACCCCAGGCTTAAAAAAGTCAATTCTTCGGACACTTCCACACTCTTCTGCTCTCGTACGTTGCTCCAGATACTGCCAACTCGAGCCGACGACGTCCCGCTGCCCCGAAATCTTCAATCTACTCCGGACGTCGGTAAAAGAAGAGCATAATTCTTATTACATAAGTTTACTGCACTTATTCTGTATTCAATAATTGTAAACTGGTTTACGAACTTATAGAATTGCCCGCAGAAAACGGTCAACGACCGTGGGCCTTGGAGTAGGAGTCGACCCAGGCTCCGAACCAAGTAAAAATCTTGGTGTTCGCATTGTCTGATTTTGATTATTCCGCTACGCAATTGCTCTTTACGAAATCCGAACGATTTGCGACATTCACCCCCCCTCTATCGCATCTCTCGATCCAACATATACAACCATAAACAATGTACTGTCTACAACGGATAGGATAATTATGAAAGATATACCTAACCAATTTACTTACTTGTCGCCTGGAGAAATTCCGTCGCTGCCAAGTCCCAAAACACACTTCACGGAAATGACTCCGTAAAATACAACTAAATCCATAAAATACTGATAGACCTTGTAAAACAAAACATTCGTCAACACGCAAGAAATAAACTCCGCAAAAATAAACAAATTTGTAACCTACAGATTGACCTCGTAAAACAACTCCGTAAACCCACAGACACCAAAACATCGGAAAAACCTCAACAAACTGACGTTTTAATACTTCACCAAAAACAACGTCCTACAAATCCACAGATCCCAAAGGAACTCGCAAAACTTGGCTCTGATACCAAAAATTGTCACGCCCCCAGAGGCACATGCTTCCTCGAAAATCGGGCAGCATCTCCCCTGTACGGCGGACAATATGGGACAATAATACATATATCTCACCACCACTAGCTTAGTCACATGCGGCTAGCATCACATATATAGAAGTAAAACAACCACACAGTTTATATTAGAATAAAAGATAATGGGTGGCTCAGCCACCATAAACATATAAGGACTACAATCCAAAGAAAACACAAAATCTCTGATAACGAGAAAACCCGATAATGAATAAAATGTAACTTCAAGTACTAAAAACAGACAAGTAAACCAAATACGAAAAGCAACTCAACTCTGGGGACTGACGACTGGATCCTCTCCTGGCTCCAAGAAATACGACTACCTGCTATCTGAAACAACAAAAAGAAAAGCAGGGGTGGTGAGTCCGAGCGGACTCTGCGGGTATATGAGTAGACAAATAAGCATGGCATAATAAGGATAACGGAGTAGAGAAATCAACAGTGTACAGTCCATAAGGAATATAAGATTTCCTAAACATGCATAACATATATAAAACAACAAGATATAAAACCGAATAACAACTGATATAAAACAGAACATCAACTAAGCAGGTATATACAACACAACAACGATAAATCCAACATATACATGCATGTCAATCATGTGCAACAACCATAGCTCATAGAAGTGTATCAAACACAAGCAAATGCATAAAAGAAATACGTATGCATATGATGCAATGACATGTGTCACCCCTGACGCCAGTCAAGCCGTCAACACATCCCATCTGTGTGACCGAGTGGGTAGGGCTGTGACAACTGTACCACTCTAACAACAAATACCACAAAAGGTGTGGTTGAGTGGACAGGATGCTGGGGAGTCCACACTCCAGACCCACGGTACATCGGGGGAGCTATCAACTGCTCTAATATCCCTCAAAAACAAATAACGGTGAGGGTGAGCCACCAACGGCTCATCCCTCTAAAAACAACTGTGAGGGTGTCACTATTTGGCATAACAGGACAGATGCTCGCACTCTAATAACTATCACGATAACAAGTGGTTGAGTGAATCGAGCAACAATATGACTAACGACGGCTTAACCAAATGTAAGCCCAATAGTCGTTAGTATGCAACGTGCAAGTATAGTGCATGCTATACGATGCACAAACAACCGAAGAAACAACGATGCAACAAAGTCCAACGAATACACGATGCATCAATATAATCAACCGAAAATCAAAACCAACGATTATGCACCTACACTACTGGGTAGGGTATTTCTAATGCCAAAATAAACCTATCTGTGTGTAATGGACTTCTAAGTACTCGCGTACAAGCGACATTTTACAGAATATAAAACCAATAGAGGACTGTACAGATACGAATTTGGGAACACTCGAAGATCAACGAAGAATAAGTCTCAACGGTGATGTTTTAAATAACGACAAAGAACAAGGTCAAGCAACCTATCAGACATAATATAGCCATGCTTTTAAGGTAAATAAAACTACTCGAGTACAAGGGAGAAGTACCCGCCTTATAATTGTAGAACGTATACGAATAGAACCTCCCGCGATCAACTGAACGAATCTGAATCAAGGTCCTGGATCAAGGATATAGTTTAGCTATTTATAACAAATTACTAAATTAGCTAAACAAGATACTCACCATGATTTGGTCAAATCCCATCTTTAACATATACTTAATTTAAATGTTTCCCCTTGAGTCGATTAAGTATCAATTATTAATTAACTCTGATAATTCACACATCTTATTAACTCAACTTAGTTAGCCATCCCAATCAATCATTTTAAACCCATTGCTAATTGAGTAAGCCAATCTAGTTGTTGATGCACCCATTATCGATATCCATTTCAATCTAACATTATATCCTTTAGAGCTTAAACCAAACTAATCAAAACTTACCTTAATTTGATGCCAACATTGTCCACCTGCTCAGAGTCCGATGAAGAAAATCAAAGAACACACGGACACAAAAGATCAGAAGCTGGAGATCAACACCACCAATTGGAGCAAGAGCAAGAGCAATTGCATAAACCAAATCTGATCAGTTTCCTGGATTACCACCACTGATCAACCTCAATTCTCAATCCATGCTCAATTCAACCAAGGAAAACACTATACAAACAAATCCTCACCTTGCGGTGCGTCGGCGGTGGACCTGTGCTAGGGCACAGTGCAGTTTCGAGCGGAGAAAACCCAAAACGAAAACAAACCAAGGCTGACGCTTCCTTGACTCACGGCAGCGGCGTCGGCTAGGGCTTCTGGCGAGGCGAAGGCTGGTTGGCGACTCGCGTGAGACGGCGGTGCTCTACTCGTGCGCGCCGGTGAAGAAGAAGGAGAAGGGAGGAGAAGAGGAAGTGGAGAAGGAAGAGAGGGGATGCCGCCTAGGGTTTGCGCGAGGAGAAGAGGAAGGAGAAAGAGTCTCGAGAGGGCAGGGCTCGGCGTCGCTCGATCAGGAACTGCTGCGGTTTTGTTACCAGGGGAGAAGTGAGGGATTCGGTTGAGTTAGGGCACGGGCTGATGGAATATAGGGGTTTTATAAAACTGTTTTTGGTCTTTTGCAATTTAACCCTCTAAGTTTGGAAAATTACAACTAAGCCCTTATATTTTTGAATTTTTCCATTTAACCCCCCCTAAAACTCGGTATTTAACACACACCGACTTAACAACACATACAACATAAAAAGGAGGCTACGTGCCATTATTTAATAGGGATCCAAGCATGGTTCGTGGTGAAGTTGTCACTGTGGGATGGACGGATGATTAATGTATAAATATTATCATCATAAGGTCTGAAAGTCAAAACCTGATAAAGTTAGTATGTCCGTCTTTCCCACGTACTAGTCACAGCATCCGAGTTAGTATCCCTTATGATTTACCTCCTCCGTGTTAGCCTTGGGACGGATTGGTGAGGGCGCTAGGGGCGAGCGAATAATAATTTCTGGATGATTTATTATTGAAACCAATAGATTTATTTATACAAATTATGTATCCAATAAAGGAAAGATTAATTATGAAATACAATTATAATAAATATAATAAATTTGAAAATATTATTTTTCTATCGACCATGTCGATCTTGATATGATGTCAAGTATAATAAAACTCATTTAATTTAAATTAATCTGAAATTATTATCCATTATTGTCATTACCCCCGACAAACTTAACGGTTATGCCTGAACGTTGAGTTTGAGTGCTAGCTTGACAAAACATTGTCTAAATAAAGGCTTGGTAAATATATCAGCATGTTGATATTCTATAGAGATGTAAGAAATTGAAAGGCACCAAGTCGTCACACGCTCACGAACAAAATGAAAATCAATCTCTATATGCTTGGTACGAGCATGAAGGACTGGATTTGTCACAAGAAGTTGCTCCAATATTATCGCACCAAATTTTAGGCTAGAGGCTTGAGAAAATTATAATTCTAAAAGAAGAAATTGTAGCCAAATAATTTCGAACGTCGCATTTGCTATAGCTTTATATTCAGCTTCAGTGTTTGAGCGAGAGATTGTAAGTTGCTTCTTTGAAATCCAAGAAACAAGTTTCGTCCAAGAAATATGACATACCCACTAGTAGAACGTCTATTTTCGGGAGATCCAGCTCAATCTGCATCACTATAGGCAATCAACTCTGGAGGGAGCGACGATCTAAAAGAAGACCATATAAAATAGTGTCTTTGAGATATCGAAGAATTCTCTTAACACCTTCCCAATGATGTTCAGTGGGAGAATGCATAAATTGATAAGCCCGATTGACAGCAGAAGAAATATCAGGTCGTGTAATAGTGACATATTGTAAGGCACCAATAATGCTTCAATAGATCTGAGGGTCAACCATTAAAGAGGAGGATGAAGGTGCAGTAAAACCACCTTCAATGATGGGTGTGGAGATTGGGCGTGCACCATTCATTTTAGCTCGTTGTAGAAACCCAGTGATATATTTGTTGTGAGAGAGAAGACATCCTTTCGATTTGAGGGAAATTCTATGGCAATGAAAAAATGAGCATTGCCAAGATCTCGAATAGTAAACTCTCATTGAAGAAGTTGAAGTAAACTAGCGATGTCGTTTTGATCACTACCAGTTATTAAGATATCATCAACATAAATCAGAACAAATATTGAAAATTTCTCATTGCAATTATAGAAAAGGGAAATGTCAGTTTTTGAGCCAGAAAATCCTTGAGTATGAAGCCAAGTAGATAGACGATGAAACCATGCACGAGGTGCCTGCTGAAGACCATATATAGATTTTTGAAGTTGGCACTGTTGGTGCTTAGATGGCTAGAGAGGGGGGGGGGAGTGAATATAGCCGGACACAAATTTTTCAACCTCTTGAGATTTCTGCACTTAAACGTTAGCAACAGTTGAAGCAAAATACAAAGAAACAAAGACAACAGCAGAAATAACACTACATGATCTCTAACAAGGAGGATTTACAAGGTTCGGGGATAACTTGCGCCTACTCCTTGGCGTGCCAGTGAGGTGGGTGATCCCTTGATCGTCGGCAGATCAAGCCTCGGAAAATCGGGATAAAATAGCACCTCCTTCTCAGTGGAGAAATCTCTCCACAGCAGTCTCAACAAGATGATGAAGAGTAAAGCACAGAGACACACAGAGGCTTACAGAGCACAAGCAGATGAAGAGAAACGCTTACAAGCACAAATAACAACCCAGCACAACCTCGGCAAGAGCCTTCACTTAGCTCTTCCTTATTTGCTTGCTGATCGCCTTGCCACGAATCCTTCCAATTGCTCAAGTCTCTCAAGCTTCAAAGTATCAGAGTGTATACAAGAGCTTCAAGATTCACAGTGATTGCACAAGAGAGCGAGAGATGTTGCTTGAAGAGATCTAGATCAAAGGTTCTTCTTCACCAGCCAACACTTAACCTGCTACCCATCCAGGTCACCAAATGCTCCCTGCGCTCCTCTGCAGCTCACCAGCTGCTCAGCAGCAATAGCCCAGCTATCACTGAGCTCTTCCTGGACTCTCTGAATTCTCTCCAGTCGAGCCTCAGGTCAGCTCCTCAGCCGTTGCAGCTCGCGCCAGAAGACGTTGTTTCCTGTGGAAGGAAAACTGCCAAACCTGATGTAGCAAAAGAGCCCAGTTGACTCTCCTTGAGTAATCCTGAGTTACCTGCACACTTAGCAGTTGTTTAGCACAGCAAATCAACAGAGGATCGAGTATCAGAAGATATCAGTAGTGATCAGATGAAAAACAGAATGCAATCAGAACTCTGACAGCGTTTTTGAATTAAAGCTGTCAGCTACTGGTTGGTCACCGGACCGATTAGAGTGAACCCTGATCGGTCACCAGACCGATTAGAGTGAACCCTGATCGGTCACCAGACCAATCAGGTGATCCCAGATCGATCAGGCTCCAGCCTGATTGGTCCCCAGTGAGAAACCTAGGATCGCAACCTCATCTATGATCGGTCACCCTGACCGATCAAATACTGGGGATCGGTCACCAGACCGATCCAACAGCTGAGCACAAAACCTTCAGCTTTCGCATCCCAAACCCACTGATCGGTCACCAAACCGATCAGGTTGTTCCCTGATCGGTCTGGGGACCGATCAGGTCCCTCCCTGACCGATCAGGCTCCAGCCTGATCATCCAGGTGAGAAACCTTGCGACAGTTTGATCGGTTACACTAACCGATCAAGGGTCTCTGATCGTTCACCAGAACGATCAGAAGCCACACAAAAGCTGAACCAAAAACTTCTGTTCTCTCCCTGATCGGTCACCAGACCGATCAGGAGTCGAACAGAAGCCAAATAACTTTCTGTTCTCTCCCTGATCGACACCAGACCGATCAGCCTCCTCTGGATCGGTCACCAGACCGATCCACGATAGGAGTTCGTGCCAATCTCCCTGATCAGTCACCAGACCGATCCAGAGACTTCCAATTCAACCCTAAGTCAAGAGAACGAGCTCCCTAGCCCTCTCTGACTCGTGCTCAGTCCCCCGGACCAAGACTCCATGCCCAGCTTCACTCACCGGGACTTCATTCAACCTAGCTTCCTAGCTTCACCAGGGTTTCATCCAACCTAGCTTCCCAAGCTAGGACCTGGCTTCACTCACCAGGGTTTCATTCAACCTAGCTTCCCAAGCTAGGACCTGACTTCACTCACCAGGGTTTCACCTAGTCCCACTAGGTCTTTTCTACTTCACCTAGTCCCACTAGGTGTGCCTAGTCACACTAGGTCTTAGTCCGAATTCACTCAACTCATCAACCTAAACTAAAATCGGTGTCAACACCAAAACAACAATCAGGGTCAGACTGCATTAACAGGCACACATGTGTTGGAAGTTGCGGGTGGATAAATCTAGGTGGTTGCTCTATAAAAACAGTTTCTTCAAGGTGTCCATGATGGAAAGCATTGGAAGCATCTAATTTTCGTATCGACCAACTAGGGTTAACAGCTATAGATAGTAGCAATCTAACAGTTGTAATTTTGACAACTAGACTAAAGATATCATAAAGTCAATACTTGGTTATTAATTACAACCTTTAGTAACAAGACGAGCACTATAACGTTCAATAGATCCATTTGCACGATACTTGATTCGATAAACCCATTTAGAGCCTATAATAATCATAGATGGAGTACGAGGAACTAAGTCCAATTGCATTGCGAAGAAGAGCATCAAACTTGGAATCATCACAACACGCCAATTTGGATCTTTGACTACTTGTGTAAAGCTGGAAGGTTCAATAAAATTTGAAGAAGCAATAAGAGCACGTGGAAGAGGATAACGAGTGGAGATTGGTTGACATTGTGCATAAATATCACTTAGAGGAAGCATTTGACGAGGAGTATCATCATCAGAACTACTTGATGATGAGTGATCAAATTGATGGGAATCAGAACTAGAGAGTGGATCACTCGGTGATATTAGAAAGGTGCCCTGATTGATTGGAGTACGGCGATTGATTGGTTGACTAGTCGCTCTGATGATGATTCTAGTATACCACTCGGTGATATTAGAAAGGTGCCTTGATTATCGGGAGGATCTGAGGTAGCAACTGCAAATGCAAAAAGAGACTAATCAAAAGTAACATGTCGAGAAATATATATCCACCCGGTTGGAAT
The DNA here is from genome assembly GCA_024364735.1 of Boesenbergia rotunda. NCBI lineage: Eukaryota > Viridiplantae > Streptophyta > Magnoliopsida > Zingiberales > Zingiberaceae > Boesenbergia > Boesenbergia rotunda. Next base: position 28,168 of record JAGFNQ010009690.1, on the reverse strand, counting down.
ATGGAGACAACAGTACCCATGATGCAAATTCCTATAACCAAGGAAAACACATTGTTGAGAGTGAGGGTTTAACTTATATTTAGAGTAAGGTCGTAATAGTCACGCCCCCAAAGACCCATGCTTGCTCGAAAAATCAAGTATCACCTCCCTTGTACGGCGAACAATCTGAAACGTATACATACACACATCCCCAACAAATAAAGCATAGCCACACTCGACTGACATCCACATAGACACAACCATGCAGTTACATAATTTGCATAATAAATGATAAACATAAAAATTAACTCTCCATGAATCAAACGCAACAAATCCAAATCTGGCGGAAGTAAATAAATACACGACCAATGAAAAATCAAATACTATCCAAAATGATAACAAAACCAAAACGATACCAATACGATAAGGTTACTACGAAAGTACGAAAACAGAAAAAACTACTCAAGTGGGGTCTCGAAGTTGGATTCTCTCCTGGTGGCACGAGATGCAACTATCAACTACCTGAAATAAAAAGAAGAATGAGAGATGATTAGTTCTGGGTGGAACTCTACGGATACAAGAATAGAAAAATATATGGTATAAAAAGGGTCAAATAAGCATAAAGAAAACCAATGGTATACAGTCTCTGGGATAAAGAACATAAACTAAATGCATCTATACACATAAAACATATCTGAAACCATGTAACACATAGGAGCAAGGTTAGAAATCCCTCTAATACTTTAATAAACTGCTAATACAACCGAACAGATCCAGATCATATAATAAATGTAAATCATAACTGTATATGCATGTTAATCAAATGCAACAATCATAGCTCAAACAAGTGCAACAAACACAATCAAATGCATAATACATAATATGCGCATGATGTCATGACCTGCATTATACACACACCAACCACCGCTACATTAGTAAGTTGAGTGGACAAGATACAAGCGCCAAAAGTTTGGGCTAAACAAATACACTACAATATCTATGACCCTGAATGAAAAGTTATAACACTTGTGACTTTAAAACCCCGAAATACCTATGGGGACTCCAAACACCTGGGGAGTATCAATTGTTTGCACACAACTCCAACTGAGCATGACACAATAGGAGAAATATACCCAATGACCCATCTCAACCACAAAGGAGCCAGTGGCTGTCGGCCTGCAAACCATGCTATGATGCATGTCACTAATATGCACAACCTCAATCCAACCAAAAGCATGCATCAATACGTTACGAAAACACAAATAATTACACAAGCAGGGACTGGTAGCTGGATTCTCTCCTGGCGGCATGAGACGCGACTATCAACTACCTGAAACAAAAAGAAGAATGAGGGGTGACGAGTTCTAGGTGGAACTTTGCGGGAATAAGAATAGAAAAATATATGGTATATAAATGGGTCAAACAAGCATAAGGAAAACTAAAGGTATACAATCTCTGGGATAAAGAACATAAATTAAATGCATTTGTACAAATAAAACATACCTGAAATCATGTAACACATAGGAGAAAGATTAGAAATTCCCCTAATACCTTAATAAACTATTAATACAGTCGAATAGATCTGGATCATATAATAAATGTAAATCATAACCGTATATGCATGTCAATCAAATGCAACAATCATAGCTCAAACAAGTGCAACAAACACAATCAAATACACAATACATAATATGCGCATGATGTCATGACCTGTACTGTACACACACCAACCACCGATACATTGGGTAAGTTGAGTGGACAAGATACAAGAGCCAAATGCTGGGACTATGCAAATGTTAGGATCGAGGCATCAAGCTAGAGGGGGGGTGAATAGCAACTTTTCGATTTTTCTTCCTACAAATGTTAGTGCGCAAGCCGAATAATAAAAAATAAAACTAACAAACATGAAGAACATGCCAATTTACGTGGTTCGGAGATGAAACTCTTAGTCTACGGCTGTCCGTAAGGTGGATGATCCCGATCCTTCGGTGGATGATTCCCCAGAGCACCTCCGGCTAGCTCTTGTCGCTCTTTGTGGGTGGAGAAACCTTGCCACAAGCCTTGGACAATCCTTGAGCACTAGTAGGCTACTAACAAGCTCTAACCAAGTTAGTTTCGCCAAGAAGAAACAACCATAAACAAGCTCCCTTAAATAGAGCTCGAGGCTGATATGACTGTTACCAGTCGACTGGTCCAGTACCAATCGACTGGTCGAATTCGAATGACAATTCAAATTCTGGTCACCATCAGTCGACTGGTCCACTCCCTAAGTCTAGGGTTACCCTTCCCGAGTACATTTCTCTCAGCACTCGAACCCTCACGACTTAGCCCCCCTGAGTACAATTCCCTCAACACTCGGAACCTCACAACCTGGTTGACTCTTCATCCAGCAGTGTCGATCTGTTGCCTTCAAGCCCTCTTCGACTTTGGCTCCCGTCCCTCAGATGCGCACATAAGCCCTCGGCTTGCCTCCATACTATCCTTCACGCATGCCTCGAAGTCCGCTTCCCTCAGCTCATCGTTCCTGCTCCAGAAACCTCGACCTGTTGCCTTCAAGCCCTCTTCAATGTTGGCCCTCGTCCCTCATATGCACACACAAGCCCTCGACTTGCCTCCATGTCATCCTTCACGTACGCCTCGAAGTCCGCTTCCCTCGGCTCATCGTCCCTGCTATATCGAAGGTCCCTCGGATGCGCACACAAGCCCACGGCTTGACTCCATGCCACCCTTCACCGTACCCGAAGACGTCCAACCAAGTCTATGTGTATCCAGCAAACCTGCACACTTACATACACATATTAGATCAACATGAAACCCTAACTTAATCATATTGACACACACATCAAAACTCATGATTCTCCCGATCATACTTGGGATGATTATCCCAATAACAAATACACCACAATATCTATGGCCCTGAATGAAAAGTCATAACACTTGTGGTTAAAAACCCTGAAATGCCTATGAGAACTCCAAACACTTGGGGAGTATCAACTGTTTGGACACAACTCCAACTAAGTGTGACACAACGGGAAAAATATACCTAACAACCTGTCTCAATCACAAGGGAGTCAGTGGTTGTCGGCCTGCAAACCATGCTATGATGCATGTCACTAATATGCACAACCTCAATTCAACCAAAATCATGCATCAATATGATACGAAAACACAAATAACTACTCAAACGGGGACTAGCAGCTGGATTCTCACCTGGCGGCACGAGACGCAACTATCAACTACCTGAAATAAAAAGAAGAACGAGAGGTGGTGAGTTCTAGGTGGAACTCTGCAGTTATAAGAATAGAAAAATATATGGTATATCAAAAGGGTCAAACAAGCATAAAGAAAACCAAAGGTATACAGTCTCTAGGATAAAGAACATAAACTAAATGCATCTGTACAAATAAAACATACATAAAACCATGTAACACATAGGAGCAAGATTAGAAATCCCCCTACTATCTTAATAAACTGTTAATACAGCCGAATAGATCTAGATCATATAGTAAATGTAAATCATAACCACATATGCATGTCAATCAAATGCAACAATCATAGCTCAAACAAGTGCAACAAACACAATCAAATACACAATGCATAATATGCACATGATGTCATGACCTGTACTGTACACACAGCAACCACCACTATATTAGGTAAGTTGAGTGGACAAGATACAAGCGCCAAAAGGTGGGGCTATGCAAATACACCACAATAGCTGTGACCCTCAATAAAATGTCATAAAACTTGTGGCTTAAAACCATGAAATACCTATGGACCTCCAAACACCTGGGAAGTATCAACTGTTTGCACACAACTCCAATTGAGCGTGGCACAACAAGAAAAATATACCTGACGACCCATCTCAACCACTTGAGAGCGAGTGGTTGTCGACTTGCAAACCATGCTATGGTGCATGTAACTAATATGCACAACCTCAATCCAACCAAAATCATGCATCAATATGATACGAAAACACAAGTAATACCAAAGTAAAAAAACATACACTAATCTACTGGGTAGGGTTTATCTAATGCCAACCAAACCCTAAATAGGTCAAATGATAGTTCTACAGTACATGCATACAAATGATACTTTTTAGATCAGAAGTCAAGAGATGAGATTGTATAACTGAACAATTTGAATACTACTCAAAGGTCAAGCAAGAATAAGTATCAAATAGGAAAAATTTAGGCAATTAGATTTAAGGTAAAGCAACCTACTCAGAAAATAAAACAACCATGCATTTAAGATAAACGGAACTATAGAATCAAAAGAGAAATACCCGCCTCGTAAATGATGTATGTGTATCAGATAGAGAACCTCCAACGATCAACTGTGTGAATACAAGGTCAAAGTCCTGTGTCAAGGATAAAACATAACTATTTATGTAACTAATAAAGTAACAAAACTAACAATTAAACTATACTAAGACTAATCCTAACTCTTATCTCTTAATTAACTAATCAACTAATTAATTAATCAACAATCCACTTTATCCCTGAGTCTATTAATTAATCCAAACCATCATTAATCAATAATCCAACTAATGCACCTCATATCAATTATTCTTTCCATTATACCCATTAATCGATTATTAGATTGATTATCAATTAGCTCAAAATTAAAGTAATTACCTAATTACCTTAAGGAAATCAATTAGCTAATTCATCAACTCATGAATCTTAATCCATTTAATATCCACCCAAACCATCCTAGTGTTAACCAACTTGAAATAATTAACCAATCACACCCTATAATCCATCATTAATCATGACTAACCAATCATTTACTTCCCCAATATGAACATTAGCTCATCTCTACCAAACCCAAGCAAACCACTAACAACAGTATCAACCCATCATATCCCACAACAAAAGAACAAATAAGAATCAATCCAAAAGCCAACAAGCAACCACTTACCTCGAAGAAGGAAGGTTGGCGATGAACAACTCAAGAAGGAGAGGTGATGAGGACGATCACAGATCTATTCATGGTTGGAGAAGGAGACTCGAAGTTGCTCCCGACGATCGATAGATTGAGGAAGGAGGATTGTAGGGAGTTGGCATCGAGTAATGAAACGGGGAGGGAGGAGTTGCGGCGCCAACTCACATTGGCTTGAATCGAGGGAGGAGGAAGATGTCCAGCAGTTGGATGGATGTGGTCGTCGGCTGGCGGATGGAGGAGGAAGAAGGGTGGTTCCCCGGTTAAGCTTGGCATCGATTTAACAGCAACCCTAATTCACCGGCGACCTCCCAGCTCTTCCGGCGGCAACCCTTCCGGCCTTAGCGACGTTGGGCTGAGGATGATGCGGAGTCACGATAGGGATTGGGTCGCAAAAGGGGGAGATCAAGCTCCTGATCAGTCTACCCGGTGTCGATCGCCTCGTGCGCGAAAGAAGAATCGGCGAGGGTTAGGGCTTGGGCATGGGATGAACAATATATATATATATATATATATATATATATATATATATTCCAAAAATCTAATTTTTCGTTAAATAATTCAAAATTAATCTATCTCGCACCTATCAATCCCCATAAACCTTTCCAAAAATTCTAGAAAATTATTCCGAAATTTTTCATAAAGTTTTTTCATTTTAAACTCTTATTTATGTTATTTATTTATTTATTTATTTTATATATACATAAAATTATATATATATATTTACATATTTTACATTCTCTTCCACTAACAAAAATTTAGTCTTTTAAATTTCACTATTAAATCAAGCAAACACTAATCTCCCATATAGAGTATAAATATTTAGTAAAAATCAACACTACACACTTCAACGGCTGAAGTCCTTAACCCCCAATATGTTGTTTGACAGGTTTAACCCTGGCTCCGCTACTCGACAATTGAAGCTACTTGGTCGTACCCATAACAAGTCAACGAATCGCTCCCAGGTTCCCCGTCAACCATGATTACGAATCAAGTGAGTTGTCTACCATACTAACACTAAGATAGTAAATATCTAATCATCTAGTATAGGAATTGGTTTACCAACTTACTGAATGGGGAACTATCCCCTACCTCTCCGAATGGTAGAGACCCAGATACACGTGACCTACACATGAGCACCCTATAACTCTTTAGTATCCAAATAATGATCCATCCGTCTGTGGTGTCTCCTCTTTGGTAACAGTGTAACTCGGTCCATCTCCGAAATTGATGGTGAAGTCGGCTGAATAGACTATGGTTGAATCATCTGAACTATGGATGGCTGCATAAGCTAAGGTGCTAGAGCTCCCACCGACTGCTGAGGCTGATAACCTATAGCTTCGACCATTAGCTGAACCTGATAAACTAAGGTTGGTAAGCTGAGTATGGTTGGTCTACACATAACTAAAAATTAAAATAAATCCTAAATATAACATTTAATTAAATTTTAAGTAACAACGCGTTACTTCCTAACCTAGTTACCATAATTAGGTTAAATTCCTGAATTCAAATATGGTTAACCGAACTCAATTCTTCCAAGAATCAAGTTTACATCAATATATAATCACCACAACAAACCAGTGAAACCTCCTAAAAACAACAAACTATTTCCTTATCACAGATCTGCTACAAGGAAACTTATGCCAAGAATTCCAATCCTAATTGATCAATATAGGTCTTCGCCAAACTAGGACATCGAAACTATCCATCACGACCAACCTATTTAAAATAGGGTGTAAACCAAACTAACATCAAGGATCATATCCTATATAACTCCATTTCACATGGTATTAATGTTAAACACAATTATAACTCATAATTGACTCACATCAATCTACCAAAAATAAAACCCAAGCCAAGCAGAATCTCCACACCAAATAAACATTTCAAAACACAATCATCTCTAATCATCTTGCGGCAAAAAGCTGCATCACCAAACACAAATTGATCCCTACAACCAAAACAAACTACTTCCAAATTTGGAATTCACAGTTCCACAACACTTTATCAATTCATCCCAAATCCATTCATTATGTTTGCTTATCGAAACATCCGTCATCAACCCTCTACTCACTGGGATTCTCAATATAAATCCAATACTAAAGATTACTAACCTAATGATTTTCACCTGACAATCAAATATCATCAATCAAACTAATCAAAATCACTCGCAGGGAGCTCAACCATAAGATCATTGACACCAATTATATATCAAATCACTAATAGTCAATCATCACATCTATCATCATCGCCCATAAATCACCAATCAACGATAACTTCTAACTAACAAACCGTGATGTCATAAATCAACCAATAATCCACCAATAAAATTATGTTTATAAAGATAAAGTTTCATGATATCCACCATCACCATATGTCAAATATCTAGGTTAAGTCACTTATCAAAGATATACACCAAAACCTAACAAGATGACTCTTTGTAAGCAAAAGTGATTTATCCATCCACACTTAATGCCAATAAATCTACCAAATAAATCACTAATACCATTAGATGGCAATTTATCACACAAGTCCATTTTCCACCATATCCACTAATTCCAATTTATCCTTAAACACCACTCAAAATTGATCACTTCTTGATCAACAATAAAGTCATCCACAACAGACCATCAAAATTCAACGTCTCCAATATTCATTTTCACAATATCCCCTAGTTTCAAATTTATTTATTTATTTTTCAAACATCACTCACACTCACCATTTTCCCTGAACAACTAAAATCACCTACTATATACCATCCACATATATTTCTATCATAACAACAAAAGGGATAATACCTTATGCACGAGTTATCCTATTAAAATATTTCACAAGTATCACTAAAATATACAACTACTAGCAAATTTCGCAACTTACTTGCTTGTCGCCTGGAGAGTCTATTGCTGCGAAGTCCTAAACATATCCCAGTCAAGAAAAATGACTCCGTAAAACATAGAAAATCCAGAACCAAGTAAACTAAGTAACCACCAAATTGGTATCAGATAAAATTCGTATTCGATCCATACTAAAAAAACCTTGAAAAAAAAATCTAAAATACAAATAACTACGACATCACAAACCTCGTAAAACTGACGCTTCGATAAGCCACAAAAAACGACTCCATAAAATCCATAGGTAACCAAACTACCTCGACAACTTACCTCTGATACCACTAAATTGCCACGCCCCCAGAGGCCCGTGCTCGCTCGAAAAATCGGGTAATATATCCCTTATACGGTGGACAATTTGAAACTTATACATACACACATCTCCAACAAATAAAGCACAGTCACACTCGGCTGGCATCCACATAGACACAACCACACAGTTACATAATTTGCATAATAAATGATAAACATAATAAATAACTCTCCATGAACCAAGCGCAGCAAATCCAAATCCGATAGAAGTAAATAAATACACGACCAAGGAAAAATCAAATACTATCCGAAATGATAACAAAACCAAAACGATAGCAATACGATAAGGCTATTATGAAAGCACAAAAATAGAAAGAATTACTCAAGAAGAGACAGACAACTGGATTCTCTCCTAGCGGCATGAGACGCAACTATCAACTACCTAAAACAAAAAGAAGAATGAGGGGTGGTGAATTTTAGGTGGAACTCTATGGCTACAAGAATAGATAGATGCATGGTATATGAAAGGGTCAAATAAGCATAAAGAAAACCAAAGGTATACAGTCTCTAGGATAAAGAACATAAACTAAATGCATCTGTATAAATAAAACATACCTGAAACCATATAACACGTAGGAGCAAGATCAGAAATCCCCCTAATACCTCAATAAACTGCTAATACAACTGAACAGATCCAGATCATATAATAAATATAAATCATAACCGTATATGCATGTCAATCAAATGCAACAATCATAGCTCAAACAAGTGTAATAAACACAATCAAATGCACAATGCATAATATGAACATGATGTCATGACTTATACTGTACACACACCAACCACCGGTACATTGGGTAAGTTGAGAGGATAAGATACAAGGGACAAAACCTAAGGCTATGCAAATACACCACAATACCTGTGACCCTGAATGAAAAGTCATAACACCTGTGGCTTAAAACCCTGAAATACCTATGGGGACTCTAAACACCAGGGGAGTATCAACTGTTTGCACATAACTTTAACTGAGCGTGGCATAATAGGAAGCATATACCTGACGACCGGTCTTAACCACAAGGGAGCCAGTGGTCGTCGGCCTGCAAACTATGCTATGATGTATGTCACTAATATGCACAACCTCAATCCAAACAAATCCATGCATCACGATACAAAAACACAAATAACACCAATGTAAATAAACATGCACTAATCTACTGGGTAGGGTTTATCTAATGTCAACCAAACCCTAGATAGGTCAAATGATAGTTCTACAGTACACGCATTCAAACGGTACTTTTTAGATCAGAAGCTAAGAGATGAGACTGTATAACTGAAAAATTTGAATACTACTCAAGGGTCAAGCAAGAATAAGTATCAAACGGAAAAAATAAGGCAATTAGATTTAAGGTAAAGTAACCTACTCAGAAAATAAAACAACCATGCATTTAAGATAAATGAACTATAGAATCAAAGGAGAAGTACCCGCCTTGTAAATTACGTATACGTATCAGATAAAGAACCTCCAACGATCAACTATGTGAATCCAAGGTCAAAGTCCTGTGTCAAGGACAAAGCTTAACTATTAATATAACTAATAAAGTAACTAAACCAACAATTAAACTGTACTAAGACTAATCCTAACTCTTATCTCTTAATTGACTAATCCACTAATTAATTAATCAATAATCCACTTTATCCTTGAGTCTATTAATTAATCCAAACCATCATTAATCAATAATCCAACTAATACACCTCATATCAATTATTCATTCCATTATACCCATTAATCGATAATTAGATTGATTATCAGTTAGCTTTAAAATTAAAGTAATTACCTAATTACCTTAAGGAAATCAATTAGCTAATTCATCAACTCATGAATCTTAATCCATTTAATTTCCACCCAAACCATCCTAGTGTTAACCAACCTGAAATGATTAACCAATCACACCCTATAACCCATCATTAATCATTACTTAACCAATCATTTACTTCCCCAATCTGAACATTAGCTCATCTCTACCAAACCCAAACAAACCACTAACATCAGTATCAAACCATTATATCGCACGACAAAAGAACAAAATAAGAATCGATCCAAAAGCCAACAAGCAGCCACTTACCTCAAAGAAGGAAGGTTGGCGCAGAACAACTCATGAAGAAGAGGTGAAGAGGATGGCCACAAATCTATTCATGGTCGGAGAAAGAGACTCATATATATACACGCACACGCACACACACACACACACACACACCACACACACACACACACACACACACCACACACACACACACACACACACACACACACCGAAAACCCAAAGTTTTGTTAAATAATTCAAAACTAATCTATGTCGTGCCTATCAATCCCTACAAACCTTTCCAAAATTTTCAGAAAATTATTCTAAAATTTTTCATAAAGTTGTTTCCATTTTTAAACTCTTATTTATGGTATTTATTTATTTTTATTATTTTTTATTTTATATATACATAAAATTATATATATATATATATTATGTATTTTATAGTAACAAGAATAACATGCACAACCAAAGATATGAAGAAATGAGTAATTTAGAGTGGGATTATAAAGTCTCTCCACGGGACACTTATTTTGAAGTAGTGGAGTGGGAAACGATTGATAAAATAAACTGTGGTTCGGACGACATCATCCCAAAACTTAAGTGGAACTAAGGCATGATTAAGAAGAACTAGGGCAGTTTCAATTACATGATGATATTTTCTCTCGACGGATCCATTTTGATCAGGAGTGTGAGGACAAGAGACTCAATGAAAGATGCCAGAGGATGTAAGATGGCGATGAAGTGCTTGATACTCTCCTCCCTAATTTGAATGAAAAGAGAGTATTTTGCGTTCAAAATAACTCTCAACATGCTTTTGAAAACGACAAAAAAATATCAAAGTGATAAGATTTTCTTTACATAGAAAAAATCCAAGTGAACTTGCTAAGGTTATCAATGAAAATAACGTAATAAAGAAAACCTTGATTAGATAGAATGGGAGTAGGACCCCCACACATCAGAGTGAATGATTTTCAAAGGAAAACTAGAGGTGTCAGTAAAAGACAAAAGGTAATTTATGAGATTTTGCTTTCTTGTAAGCTTCACATAAATGAGATGATGAGGCTAAAGAAATTGGTAAACCATACTAATTAATGATATTCTGAACAAGACGTAGAGATAGATGACCAAGATGTGCATGCCAAGAATATTTGTCAGTACTCTCCCTAATAAATACTTTGGTAGAAGTGGGTTGAAGATGGTAGAGGCCATCTTTAATGGTTCCTTGAAGTAGAATAGTTCCTATTGTGGGGTCCTTTACAAGACAACGATGAGGATGAAATTCAAAGAATATATTATTATAAAGAGCAAATTGATACATGGAAAGTAAATTTATGATAATAGAAGGAACATAAAGAGTGTTGTGCATATGAAAAGTTCGACCACATGAATGAAAAGATGTGTTTCCAAAGTGAATAATTTGCAAACCTGAGCTATTGACATTTAGAAAATATAAAAGGGCTAAAAAGTAAACTAACCCAAACTTAGGGGCTCGTGTGCGAATGGCAAAACTTGGAGGGGCTAAAAGTAAAAGACCACCAATTGTATAATCTTTCTTTTCCCCTTTCCTTGCCGATCACAACCAAGCTGTGTTTCCTCTTCGTGATTTGCACAGAGAAGAGCTTAGGCCATAGCGGAAGGGGGCGTGAGCAAGAAGGAATCGTCGGGTGAGCTTCTACTTGCGGATTCTCAACGCATGGCACCGCCCTACCTCTTGGATTCATTCATTGTCGGAGCTTTCTCTCCCCGATTCCTTCCTTCTTCCTCGTGCGATCAAGATCGAGGGCTGGCACCCTTTTACCTTTGCGATCATTGCTGAGTTTGACTCTCTTCCTCCTCATGATCCTTCTTCTCTGAGCGGTTTCACCTAGAGCTTTCTTCTCCGATCGATGAGTGCCATATTTCTCTCCTTGTTGGATCTTTGACCTGGATGTTATTCGATTCAAGATCGTGATTGCACTGTCAATTTTTGGCAGGGAGGAAGAGGAGCTCAGTGCTGAGGATCTTGCATCGATTTGGTGGGTTTTCTTTGGAGCAGAACAAAGAAGGAAAGAGATCAACAGGTGTGCCTTATCTCAGTAAGATCTTAGTTCAGTAGTTGATAAGAGAAAATATGGTTGGGTGGGTTCTGCTCTTGTGATCGAAGGCTTTCTTATGGTATGGTTCTGAGTTGTATTGCGGGATTTGCTAATGGATGTTGATAGTTATGTGGATTAGTTCCATTTTCTATTTGGGATTGGAATTCTATGTAGTTGTTGATTGTTTTTGGATGAGGTTGTGTAGTGGTGATTTCAGTTAGTGTGGATGATTGGGGTGTGTGGATCGAATTGATTGGTTTTGGAATTTGTTTTGGTTGAATTAGGATGAGGTTGGTTCTGTCAACCTTGGCTCCTTTGCCGTGAGTTGCAATCTAAGAGTTATGAATGTGTTTGGATTGATATCCAGTGTGATCATCTGATGGGTTAGCAATTCGGTTCTTGGAATAGGGCATGGCTCTGTTCTTGGTTGTCTTTTGGTGTGATAGCCGTGAGGTATTGGAGTAGGTTTCATTTTGGTTTAGTTCTTTGACCTTGGGATCTTTCGGGTTAGTAGTGGTGAGTGGGATTTTGGGTTGGGCTTAGGTTAGACCTAATCTGAATCCCATCTTGATAGGTTGAGTCAATCATTTAATTAATGATTAACTAAATGATTTTGATAATTGGAACCAACCCTATGAACTGGAAATTTGTTTAGCTATATTATTTGTGTGAACAGTTGAATAATTATATCATATGATACAGGACCCTAATTTGATTTGATTCTGCTGTGGATATTATATTGGATGGGGGGGTTCTCGTCGCGCGGATTTCTTTGTGTTGAGGTGGGTACCTCTAACTTATCTTATGGATTAGTCATAGATTATATGTTTGATATGCTATAGTTAGCGATAGGGTTATGTATTGTTATATACCTGTTTTACCTTATGTTGATATTGTATATGCTAGACCTGGCATGTGATACCTATACCTTTAGGACTTAGGCTATAGTGCATTATCTATGATCCTTGCATATCATGTTGATATAGGTGGACTAGATAGTGGATGCTGTTTGACTTGTGTCATGCATCATCATGTACTGTGCATCACTGTCGGCCAGAGCTCTCTTGTGGTTGAGACAGGTCGAGAGTCATACCTGACCTACCATACGAACACTCATGGGTTAGTGGTTGACAGACTAAGGGTAGTGTGCTCTGTGCTGCTCCGCTCATCTACTCATGGGTTAGTAAATCGGAGCATGGTAGCAGGCAGAGTCCCTTCTTGGGTAGTCCATATACCAGGATATGAGAGAGAGAGGTCTCTCCCCCATATATATACATGGGTAGGGGTAACACTCAGATAGAGATATCCTCCAGAGATGACCTGGGGTAGGGGTGTTACTTCAGCAGGGAGGTAACATTCAGATAGATATATCCCCCCAAATTGGTATGGGGTAGGAGTGATACACCGACAGTATCCCGTCTACTTGATCGCTCGGGAGCAGTGATGATAGAGTACTGATGGTAGTCACAGCTCTATGTCGGAGGGTGGCCTCCACTCAGCTTCCTCCTGTACATAGGTGACGGTGTCTAACCGACGACAGGGGTGACCATGTCATTGCACTATGTGCATACACATATTTTGCATTTGCTCGTGCTTACTATACTTGGATGCTGCATATGATTGACATGCACATACAGGAGACCTTATGCCCTAGTTATGACGACCCCACCACACTGATATGGTGTTTTCTATTCCTAATATTAGTTGTACTTATCATTGCTGTACATGTGTTATTTCGATAGCCTGCTTACTATTGCTAGCTTAGACTATCTTGCATATCTGATGAGATATCCGTAGAGTATTGTGAACTCACCCCCTTAGCTCATTGTTTTTATTTCAGGATGATCAACTGGAGTGCCCGGCAGCCTGTCCCGTTTTACGTGCGTCGAGACGATTTCGTCGTTTACCTGTATATGTTTGTGGGTACATGTTGGTACCCCTTTTCATTCGTTCTTCAGTTGTATTTTCATTTGCGGTTCCGCTGCGGTATTTTCGATATGGTTGTACTTTTGTGTGCCATGGAGGCCTTTGGTCTGTGTGTTTTGTCGTAAGTCGTACCGGTACGCAGCTTTTGTCGTCGTTTTCGTTTTCTTTTTATTCAGAATGTTTTTTCCAGCCCTATAGGCTGCGGTATAAGCGGCTGAGGTAGTCGTAAAGGTTAGGTTTTCCTAATTGTTCGCCGGTTCGAGGGAGTGGCAATCCGGTCAGTATCGGACGGGCAGCTCCTCGGGGCATGACAATTTATTTGGTATCAGAGTGAGGTTGCGAGATACCCTATGGTCGTGTGGGTATTTTTGGATTTTATGTCGGAGTCATTTTCTCATTGGACATGATTGGGACATGGCGGCGACGGGACAGCTTCAGGCGACAATCTTACATTCTTCTGCAGGATTTTTGTCGATTCTAGAATTTTAGGCAAGTAATAACAAATGGCATATCTCTGCAGGTATGCTGCATCACATTGAGTTGACTCCACCCACCGACCTGGTGGGCCGAGTCGACCCTCGTGCAGGACGACTCAAGTGTTCCAGCGAACGACGGTGATTGGGACAGAGGAGGTTCCATGAGATGGACATGGACAGGGTTCCGTGGCCGAGGACGATCTTATTCGAGACTCGTGATGATCAGAGATCTCATTCCCCATAGATACCATCGCCATTTATGATTGCAGTGCCGATGGTACCTCCGGTAGGTTCCATGGCAGCATCAGCCCTAGTGGCGCCTTCTGCGGCACCTCCGGATGCTGCGTCACAGATAATGCAGCAAATGGTGCAGCAGTAGCAGATGATGCAGCAGATGTTACAAACGTTTCAGACACAGGTTGCTCCATCATCCGCTCCACCAGCATCTACCCTGTCCAGTCAGAGCCTTAGATGCACAACCGACGGATATACAACCGCCGGGATAGACGGTACCATCCGGAGACTCCGCAGTACCCCCGGCAGCACCTATTGCTACTACTGTTCCGAGCCGATCTATGGCCCGGATCCCGGCATTGGCACAGGCAGCAAAGGGTCATCTTACCCTATTTCATGGAGCCGCCGATACGAACGTGGCTCGCTCTTGGCTGGAAACTCTGGGGAGGACCTTCCCATATCTAGAGTGTACAGATCGGGAGCAGGTCGAGCTCACAGCGTACCATCTGCGCGATCGAGCCGAGACATGGTGGATCACTCAATGATCTGTTATGGGCCCTCAACCGATCACCTGGGAGAGATTCTGACAAGCTTTCACCACACAGTATTTTCCAGCCGTACAACAGCTGAATCGATGGCAGGAGTTTCTGGAGATTCGACAGGGAGAGCAGTTAGTGACAGACTATGATGCAGAATTTCACCGATTATTCGAGGGTTGTCCACAGATGTTTCCCGGAGATCTCGAGAGGATGACTCATTTCCTTAGAGGTTTGTCTCCCTACATCCAGTTTCGGATGTCTCCCTAGGATCTGACCTCATACGGGCAGGTGTTGGACTGCGCCCTACATGTTGAGGCGATGCAGTAGAGGTTATCTGTAGAGAGGAAGAAGGAGAAGAAGACTTCACAGACTTCTCAGTCTCAGTCCTCGCGGAAGTGAGGTAGACAGGATCAGTCAGTACATGATATTTCTGGGGTCGACTCTCAACCTCTGAAAGTGGGATGTTCCACGTCAGGATCTACCCAGTCCTCTAGACAGGATCGGCAGAGGTCCACTACAACTTATCAGTGCACTTGGTGTGGTTCCAAGGAGCACGGTAGGTCGAGTTGTACCATTGGACAGGCGGTTTGCTTCCATTGCAAACAACTTGGCCATCAGAGACACGACTGCCCTCAGAGGGCACAGGAGGCGAGTACGGGAGGTTCAACTAGGGAAGGACCTTCTGTCCAGTCGGGACCTCAGCGAGGAGGCCGGAAGGCCCAGACGTCCTCACGACAGCAGAAGACTGCCACTCCACCGATCCAGTTCTATTGCCTATTTGGTCAGGGTCAGGAGTCTGTACCGTCATCCATGGTATCCCAGCCCTTATTCCAGCCCTCAGTTATAGAGCCTTGTCAGCAGCTTTATACCGAGTATCAGCTTCCTGTCCACCAGCAACCTCAGATGTCCGGAGCACCGGTACCCCAGCTACCTCCAGTGCCTACTGTACAGGCATTACCCCCACCTCCACCACCACCAGAGTCGGGCAAAGTTTATATTGTTACTCGAGAGGAGGCTCATCGAGCAGATGGATCTATTTTTCGAGGTACAATTTTGCTTTACGCATTCACCACAGCTTTGCTCATTGATACTGGTAGTTCATATTCCTTTATATCACGGGTGTTCTTAAGCAAGATCTGCAGGTTACCGACTCTTAGAGCACAGTGGATATCAATGTCCTTACCCTCAGGAGATGTTCTGGAGGTAACTCAGGAGGTCAGAGAGTGTCCCTTGGACTTTGGGAGGGTCACTCTTACCGTGGACCTATCTTTGCTGGATATGATAGAGTTCGACATCATCTTGGGCATGGACTGGCTCACGGCATCGCATGCCACCGTTGATTGCCATTCGGGGGTGGTCACATTTCGACCTCCAGACCAACCCTCGTGGGAATTCCTCGGCATCCGGGATGACGGCATAGCAGTTATCTCGTCACTTCAGGCGCAGAGACTTATTTCACATGATTGTCAGGGATTCTGATATCATTAATCAACACTTCAGATGGTACTACTCCTCATATGTCCGACATTCCAGTAATCAGAGATTTTTCGGATGTTTTTCCAGATGAGTTGTCGGGCTTACCTCTCCGGAGGGAGGTCGAGGTTGCCATTGAGTTAATACCGGAATAGCGGATGGCACGACGAGAGTTGGATGAGCTAAAGGTCCAACTCCAGGAGTTACTCGATCGTGGATTTATCCGACCGAGCGTTTCCCCGTGGGGTTCTCTGGTTCTTTTTGTGAAGAAAAAGGACGGTTCCATGCGACTATGCATTGACTACAGACAGCTTAATTCAGTCACAGTCAGGAACAAGTATCCACTACTGCGTATTGATGATCTGTTTGATAAGCTAAGGGGTACATCTATGTACTCCAAGATAGATTTGCGATCTGGTTATCATCAGTTGAGAGTCAGAGATTCAGACATTCAGAAGACAACATTCCGTACCCGCTATGGACATTATGAGTTCTTGGTGATGTCGTTTGGGCTCACCAATGCCCCGGTTGTGTTCATGGATCTCATGAATAGGGGTTTCCTTCCATACTTGGACCAGTTTGTTATCATATTCATTGATGACATTTTGATTTATTCTCGGCCCGAGGAGGAGCAGGCTCGCCATCTTCGCATCATTTTGGGGGTTCTCTGAAAGGACAAACTCTATGCGAAGTACAACAAGTATGTCTTCTGGCTATCTTCTGTGGGATTTCTTGGTCACGTTGTATCTAGTGGAGGCATCTCAGTGGACCCTCAGAAGATCAAGGCTGTCACCAGTTGGGAGCAGCTTAAGTCAGTCCATGACGTGCACAGTTTCCTGGGTTTGGCTAGCTATTACCGACGCTTTGTCTAGGGTTTCTCCAGCATTGCATCACCAGTTATACGCCTGACTAGGAAAGATGTGAAGTTTGTATGGACTGAGGCCTGCGAGACCAGCTTTCATGAGCTGAAGTGAAGTCTTGTGTTTGTGCCAGTTTTGGTACTACCTTCTGGAGAGGATGGTTTTACTCTGTATACTGATGCATCTCTACTAGGACTGGGCGCATTACTCATGCAGCATGGATGGGTGGTTGCTTATGCTTCTGGGCAGCTGAAGGAACATGAAAGGAACTATCCCGTTCATGACTTAGAGTTGACCGCTATCATTTTTGCGCTGAAGATTTGAAGGCATCATCTTTATGGGATCACCTTTGAGATCTTCACAAACCACAGAAGCCTTCAGTATCTATTCACCTAGCAAGAGTTGAATCTCCGTCAAAAGAGGTGAATAGAGTTTCTGAAGGATTACGACTGCAGTATTAGCTACCATCATGGGAAAGCTAATGTAGTCGTCGACACACTCAGTCGAAAGTCCAGACCTGTTTTGGCATGCCACAGAGTGATGGTCACAGATTTGATTCAGAGTTTCTCTGAGCTAGGGTTAGAGGAGCAGTCTCGGACAGAGAGAGGATTGCTAGTGACTTTGATGGCTCAGTCAAAGATTAGGACGAGGATTAGAGAGGCTTATGCTAGTGACCAACACATTCAGTTTCTGGGCAGTCAGGCGATTTCGGGAGAGCAGCTGGATTTTTCACGTGATGAGGAGGGTATTCTATACTTCCGAGGGAGGTTGTGTGTACCAGAGGTGCACCCTGTCTTGGAAGAGTTGCTGTAGGAGGCCCACCGGTCACGTTTTGCTATTCATCCTGGTAGCACTCGTATGTATCATGATTTGAGACGTTCCTATTGGTGAAACAACATGAAGAGGGACATCGCGGATTTTTTTGCTAGATGTCTCGTCTGTCAGCAAGTTAAGGCAAAGCACCAGAGACCTGCTGGACTCCTCCAGAGGATCCCCATTCCCGAGTGGAAGTGGGAGCACATCACTATGGATTTCGTTGTGGGTTTGCCGAGGATTAGGAGAGGTTATGATGCGATTTGGGTAGTCGTGGACCGACTAACCAAATCTACTCACTTTTTAGCTATCCGGAGGATAGATTCTCTTGATAGATTGTAACGACCCGGAAAATTCTCTTAATATTTTCTTAAAATATTGAGCATGTCTAGATAATTTTCTGAGGGGCCTAGAAATAATTATGTAAAATTTGGCCTAGAAGTCCATATTTTCTCATTTAAATTGAGAAAAATAAGTACTAATGGGCCTTATGTGGGCTTTTTGGTACCATGATTATAGGTGGATTTCGGTAATAATTAGTATAAATATAAATAGGATTTAATTAGGCATATTAGCATGATTATGGGTAAGTCTTAGCCTAATTTTTCTATTTTAATGGGGAAATTAGGTACTAATGAACTTTAAATGGGCTCCAAAAATAGGTATTAATTAGGTAAAATTAATATAAATATAAAAGAATTTTATTTAGGAATATTAGCATAATTATGGGTGATTTTAGGGGGATTTTCGGAATTTAGGAAAATAAAAATAATAAAATAAATGAAATACAAATAAAAATAAAAATAAAGGTGCATGAGCCAAGGATTGAACCTTGGACCTCTTGTACAACCATGTAAGCCTTAACCAACTCACCTAGCAAGGGATTTCTATGAGGAAATGAAGTGGATATAGGTTAAGATTAAGAAGAAGCTGAAGGGTCATGGAGAGACTCTTCATTTACCTCTTTAATGGATGATAAATAAGGGGGTTTGGGAGTTTCTTTCTCTCTTCTTTCAATTGCATTTCCTCCTCTCTTCCTCCCTCATTCTAGCCGACCACTCTTAGAGGGTTTTCCCCTTGGAAAAACTCCACATCTCCAAGATCTAGGTTCCTTCCAAGACAATAAGGGCAAGGAGGGATCAAGGGTCAAGAGTTCTACAAGTTCTTTCTCTTTTAAGGTCTAAAAATCAAGAAATCCCAATGTAAGACTCCATCACCTGTGATATAATAGTTCCTTATGATTTCCATGATTTTTAGCATGATATATTGGTTAGTTTTTGGATTTGATGTTGAAAGGAAGAAAAACCAAGAACCTTAAGTTTAAGGGTTTCGGCCACCATGATTTACAAGTCTATAATTATGCTAAAAATCATGATAATGTTGTTTAATGTTCCCATATGATGTGTAGAGGTTAAGTATAATTTTTGGGAATTTTTGGAGTACCCTAGGACACCCTAGGGTTTCGGCCAACATGAAAGAAACAAAACTAAGAACCCTAAGTTTAAGGGTTTCGGCCGCCATGATTTCAAGGTCTATAATTATGCCAAAAATCTTGATAATGTTATTTAATGTTCCCTTATGATGTGTAGAGGTTAAGTATAATTTTTGGGAATTTTTAGAGTACCCTAGGACACCCTAGGGTTTCGGCCAACATGAAAGAAACAAAACTAAGAACCCTAAGTTTAAGGGTTTCGGCCACCATGATTTAAAGGTCTATAATTATGCCAAAAATCTTGATAATGTTATTTAATGTTCCCTTATGATGTGTAGAGGTTAAGTATAAATTTTGGGAATTTTTGGATTACCCTAGAGACCCTATAAGTTTCGGCCAACCTCAAGGACCCAAAGGTTAGGGTTGAGTCCTAAACTTCAAGTATATATTTTTATGTGTTGTCATGAAATAAGGGTGATAGAGGGTGATTATGTGATTGAATGGTAGGTAGAATGTTATGGAAATCCTACCTATGTATGCTTAAGTGATGTAGAGAACCATGCCAAGTTATATGCTCATGTTATGTTAAGAACCATGCTAAGTTATTGTGTATGTTCAGGATATGAATGATGCCATGATAAGTATGATAGGTTTATGTTCATGAAATGAATGATGCCATGATAAGTATGATAGGGTTATGTTCACGATAAGAATGATGCTATGATAGGTATGTTATGTTAGGTTCATGATAAGAACGATGCCATGATAAGTATGTTATGTTTATGTTCATGATAGAATGATGCATGCCATGTTGTATGAATAAAGATGCATGTCATGCTTATGAAAGAAGATGCATACCATGTTTATGAATGAAGATAATGCTCATGCCTTACAGGCATCATGATGTTATGCAATAAGAATGAAAATGAAAGGACAAGCATGTGTTAAGTCATGCTTTATGTAACATGGTTATGCTATGAATGTCTTATGAATGATGAAGCGTGAAAAGTATTTTACTTTATGTATGGGCTTGTACCGGACCGAAGTATGGGTCCAAGGGATGGGTACCTTAAGAACGCCCCGGTTCTGGACTACCGAAGCTGTCCACGGTTCTGGCACTACCGGAGCTGTGCAACAGGGATGGGCACCTTAAGAACGCCTCGGTTCGGGGACTACCGACTATGCTGTCCTTACCCTAGTAGGTTGGGGCTCGCGACCTCTAACTTGCTAGGGATGCGCGCTATGATGTATGTATGTGGTACAAGCCGGGGACCCCAAATGATGTTATGATGATTATGTTTAAGCATTTAAAAGTATGTTTTAAAAGTTAAGCATCCCTTATGTATATGCATCCCACTCATGCATCCATTCATGTTATGCATTATGCTATGTTGATAAGATTTTATGCTTACATTTTATGTTAAGAGGTATGCATGAGAATGAATGATCTATGCCATGATTATGTTAAGAAGATGTTCATATGATATGATAGGTATTATGCCATGTATTATGCCATGCTTAGTATGTTCACTATGTTTATGTTTATGCCATGTATTATGCCATGCTTAGAATGTTCACTATGTTTATGTGTATTCCATGTATCATGCCATGCTTAGAATGGTTACTATGTTTATGTATTATGTCATGTATTATGCCATGCTAGAATGTTCACTATGTTTATGTTTATGCCATGGATCATGCCATGTTTAGAATGTTTACTATGTTTATGTTCATGCCATGCTATGTATACGATAAGTGATTTAAAATGTTATGTTCTAAGTAGAGCACCAAGTAAGTTAATGTTTCATGTGCTCATTATGAGTTGATGAACGATGAATGATTTTTGTGAGTAGGAAAGAGTCTTACTAAGCCTGTGTGCTTATAGTCTTATTTCCTTATACCGCAGATCATTCAAGGGGACAATGATGGAAGCAGCAGGAGGGCAGGAACGCATGTGTGTAGTAGTGACTTGGCCCAGGAAACTCTATGTTTACTGTTTATGCTAGAACTTCACCTTGGTTACTTATATGTCTGAAGAATGACCTATGTAACCTTATGATATGACGTTACGTATGACATGATATGATATGATGCTTAAGTTCAAAGTTAATATGCTAAGGTTCCTATGTCATTAAGTTAAGAATGGTAACAGGGCATGTATAAGTTAAAGTTATTCCGCTGCCTTATGATGTCTACATGCCCTAAGCATGTTAACGTAACGCCGCTTATGGAAAAAAAAAGCGGGCGTTACATAGATTGACAGAGTTGTACTGCCAGGAGATAGTCAGATTATACGGAGTCCCTTTGAGTATTATTTCTGATAGAGATCCATGCTTTACATCTTGGTTCCGGCAGAGTTTGCAGAGGGCTATGGGCACAGAGCTCCGTCTCAGCACAGCATTTCATCCCCAGACAGACGAACAGTCAGAGTGTACTATCTAGACTTTGGAGGACTTACTGTGCTTGTGTGTGATGGACTTTGGGGGATGTTGGGAGAACCATTTGCACTTGGTTAAGTTCGCCTACAACAACGGCTTTCATTCGATGATATAAATGGCACCGTTTGAGGCGTTGTACGGTAGGGCATGTAAGACACCCACCCTCTGGGATGAGGTCGGAGAGACTCAGCTGCTGGGACCCCAGAGAGTTCAGCATGAGGCAGAGTTAGTACGGGCTGTCAGACAGAGATTATCAGAAGCACAGGATCGCCAGAAGAGCTATGCTGACCGAAGACACAGACCCTTAGAGTCTGTTGCAAGTGATCATGTCTTTCTTCGAGTTTTACCCACGAAAGGGGTGAAACGTTTTGGTCTCAGAGGTAAGCTAGCTCCATGGTATATCGGTCCTTTCCAAATTATGAAGAGGATTGGAGTTGTAGCTTATCGCCTAACACTTCCACCGTCTTTGACCGGTGTCCACGACGTGTTCCATGTATCCATGCTGAGAGGTTATGTGCCAGACTCCACACACATATTATCCGAGGTGCCTATTCCGCTCCAGTCTGACACTACTTATGAGGAGGTACTTGTATGAATTTTGGGTTTCCGGGAGTGTGATAACTACCATTTTGTTGATTATTTTAGGCTCTAAAATCCATGTTTGATTCATATTTTACATGCTTAATCTTGAATTTACCGTACGTTCCATGGATTAATTCCATTTTGGGTTTTATTGCAAATCTTTGCATATTTTGAGAGGTTTTGATACCTAATCTAAATCTAACTTTTGTAGGCTGAAGGATCATGGACCTAGGTCAGGTTGGGTCAAGTTTGAGCCAAAATCGAACTCGGATCAAGACGATCAAGCATTGGAAGACTATGGGCCGTCCATTCGAAAGGCAAGGAGATCTGAGCCATCCATGGCAGATCCGAGTGATCCCAGCTGAGGAGAGGTACATCTGACTGTCGGATTGAAATCTGGGAGTTTAGGGTTAAATCAAAGAAGATCCGACCATTGGATTAAGCCGGGACGATCTCAGCCGTCCATTGCTAAGTATTTATGCAAAAATCCCTCAGAATTCGGCGTCGTCACGTCTTCGCCACTATTCTTGTTGTTCTTGCATTTTCTTCGTTGTTTCTTCTTCTTGGGTCACGCGGCCACACCAGAGCAACTCATCTCCAAATCTCGAGTCATAGAGGAAGGATTCAGGTGAGGTTCGAAGCCAATCTCGTCGCTGAAGGAGCCGGTTGAGGGCTTCAGCCGAAACTCTGCTTCTTCTAATCCACTACTGTTCGATCGCCAATCCTCATCAACTAGAGTTCTCAAAGCTTACAGAGGGGTTCTCTGAGGAGTTTGGAGCATTCCTGAATCACATCCGCAACCCGGCAGATCGAGAAGGAGGAGATCGGAAGAGCAATTCAAAGAGAGCATTGATCTATGGAGCACTGATCTGGGAAGCAATTTCTCTATCGATTTGTCGAGCTAGGGGGTTTATAGCCGGTTCTCGTGTGACGGCGAGAAAGATATTGGATTGAGGTAGGATCTAGTGTTAGTTTTTTGTAATTTCCCGTTTCTGAATTCGTAGTTGTCGCAGTTTCCATCAGCTTTCAGCTACTGATTGGTCATTGTGACCGATCCAGTCATAATCTGATCGGTCTGTCGACCGATCAGATGTATACCTGATCGGACTGTTGATCGATCAGGTAGGGTTCCAGCATAAATTAGCTCTGTTTCTTGCTTCCAACTTGAAGTACGTGAACTAAACTTCATTTCTGCTATTTAGCTACAGCTTTGTAAATTTCCTGATTTTGATATTAGTTTTTATCCTTAAACTCCATTATTTCATATTGAATTGTTCATTTCCAAGTTGGTTAAGTTTAGTATAGCAATTTCCTAGTTTAACTTTGTTTAGCTAAGCAATTCTTTCATTCCAAAGTGAATCTTCATTCCTTGTTACGAAACAAACCCCCATTTTATTGGAAAACCCAAAAACAACATCAAACGACAAATTCAAGCTCGAATCAAACATCCTAAACTAGTCCTTGGAAAAAACACGACTTGAGGCCCCTTTACTACATTGTATTTTGTGAGCTAGGGTTTTCAATCAATAAATATCTAAATTTGAGGCTCATCGTGACACCTGTTGTGGGCTCTATCAAATTTTTGGCGCCGTTGCCGGGGAAATAACTAGTTGAGCTTGTTTGATTTTTGCTTGCGTGCTTATTTTCATATCTTGTGATCTAGCTTACTTGTTTCATTTTTCTGTATACATTTACTGCGATTTTTGTGTTTGTGTATGACTAGGTTTGCAGGTGGTATTCTTGAAGAATTTGATCCTGAAATTGAGAGGACTTTCAGAGCAAGGAGGAACCAAATCAGTGTTTCAGAGGCTCTTGACATTATTCCTACTCAGTCTAGTTCCACTCATTCAGTTGATCCTATGGCAGACCACTAGAAAACCATGAAGGAACTTGCAACACCAGATGATGCTTTCCAGTACTCCTGCATTGCCTACCCAGAGCTCACTGGAGACTTTGAGTTGAGATTAAGACTCATCCACTTATTGCCCAAATTTCAAGGACAGTCTGAAGAGGATCCCAACAGACACTTGCATGAATTTCACGTAGTTTGCTCCACCATGAAGCCTCAGGGGATTTCAGAAGAAGATATCAAGCTGAGGGCATTCCCATTTTCTCTGACGGGAGCAGCTAAGGATTGGTTCTACTATTTGCCTACTGGGCACGTTTCTAGTTGGATCTCTATGAAGAAGGCATTCCTAGAGAAGTACTTGTTGATGTAGTCTGGCCCGGTTGTTGTTTTGGTGTTTGACAATAATTTAAGTTTGGTTGAGCGAATTTGGGTTAAAGTCCTGGTCGGGGACTGGGCATGAAACCCTGGTGAGTGAAGTCAGGTCCTAGCTTGTGAAGCTAGGTTGAAATCCCGGTGAGTGAAGCTGGGTCCTGGTGAGTGAAGCCAGGTGATGGAAATCCCGATGAATGAAGTCGGGTCCTGGTGAGTGAAGCCAGGTGGTGGAAATCCCGATGAGTGAAGCCGGGTCCTGGTGAGTGAAGCCAGGTGTTGGAAATCCCGGTGAGTGAAGCCGGGTCCTGGTGAGTGAAGCCAGGTGGTGAAAAGTCCTAATTCAGAAGGTTGGGTGAAAAGTCCTAGCTTGGAGGGCTAGGTGAAAAGTCCTAACTTAGAGGGTTAGGTGCAAATTCCCATCCTGGAGAATTAGGTAAAAAGTCCTGGCTTGGAGCGTCAGGTGCCTAGCTTGGAGGGCTAGGTTGGATGAAGTTCTAACTCGGAAGGGTTGGGTGAAAAGTCCTAGCTTGGAGGGCTAGGTGAAAAGTCCTAGCTTGGAGGGCTAGGTGAAAAGTCCTAACTTGGAGGGTTAGGTGCAAATTCCCAACTTGGAGAGTTAGATGGAAAAATCCTTAGCTTGGAGGGCTAAGGTGGATGAATTCCTAGCTTAGAGGGCTAGGTTTGAGTCCCTGGATCGGTCTGGTGACCGATCAGAGACATTGGCACGCTGCTCCTTCGTGGATCGGTCTGGTGACTGATCCAGTGATGTCTGTGTTGGATCGAGAAAACGATAGGGGGGGGGTGAATATCGTTAAACTTTCGGATTTGAATAAGAGTAGGTACGCAGCGGAAATTAAATAAAACGACACAGAGACGCAATCGATTTACTTGGTTCGGAGCCTATGTCGACTCCTACTCCAAGGCCCACGGTCGTTGACCGTTTACTTTGGGCAATTCTATATTTGGCGCAAATAAGTTACACAATATGATTTACAAAATTAAGTGCAATAAAATATTAATTAAAAAATACGCTCTTCTTTTTACCGACGTCCGGAGTAGGTCGACTCTTTCGGGGCAGTAGGACGTCGTCAGCTCGAGGTGAAGCGTTTCTGGAGCAAGGCGCGAGCGTAGAAGAACTTTGAGACGTTGGAAGAAGTGATGCCGGAAGCCTGGGGTCGAGGGCCCTTTATATAGGGCTAGGGGGCGCCCGGGACGTCGGGGGCGCCCCCCACGTGGCTTTTGATCCGCACAAACCTCGGTCGCGTCTGATCCTCTGGATCCGCTTTGACCGGGGCGCCTAGGTCGTTCGGGGCGCCCGGATTGACCGGGTCAGACCTTATCTCTTGGCTTCGAAGGCTTCTGGTTCGATGTACGAGCCTGGGGGCGCCCGCAGCGCAGGGGGCGCCCGGGAGCAGAGGGGGCGCCCGCAGCTTGTACTGTCGAAGCGCACTTTTTGATTGTGTGTTTGGTGTTCACCTTGGGGGCGCCCGGGACACTCCGGGCGCCCTGGTCAGCAGTTGCCTTACTCCTTTAAGGCACTCTGAGCTGCAGACTCACGTTCCTTCGGTCCTGCATCCAGGGTTAGTCCAAAACACAATAACATAATAAATTATTAGATTTATACAGCCTTAGCTGTCTTGGTTCTGACTTTGGTCTCCAAAATGGAGCCCTAGGTCGAACCGACGCCTACTGTTCCCTCGGCGGGGAACGCGTCCTCACCTACTCCTCTCGGGAGAATTTACCTGATGCCAACCGTTCCTCTAGTTGGACTTTTGCCTGACGGTCCTTTGTCAGGTCTTGTAAACTGGCAGTCCTTCGCCAGTTGCCTAGCAGTCCTTCGCTAGGGCTTCAGTCCCAGGCTGTCCTTCGCCTGGCGCCTAGCAGTCCTTCGCTAGGTCTTGGATGCTGGCAGTCCTTCGCCAGTTGCCTAGCAGTCCTTCGCTAGGGCTTGGATACTGGCAGTCGTTCGCCAGGTGCCTAGCAGTCCTTCGCTAGGGCTTGGATACTGGCAGTCCTTCGCCAGGTGCCTAGCAGTCCTTTGCTAGGGCTTGGATACTGGCAGTCCTTCGCCAGTTGCCTAGCAGTCCTTCGCTAGGGTTTTGTATCCTGGCAGTCCTTCGCCAGGTGCCTAGCAGTCCTTCGCTAGGGCTTTTTACCCTGGCATTCCTTCGCCAGTGCCTAGCAGTCCTTCGCTAGGGCTTTGTCTCTGCACACTTGAGTAACTACATTAGATCACACACAATACTTAACTTTGAATCCTTTGCCAATATCAAAACAAGGTTCGATATGGTGCTTCCTGCACCAACAGTCTGATCGGTCCGGTGACCGATCAGGGAGCAAGCTGCTTCCTCGCTACCTTGCCCCTGATCGGTCTGGTGACCGATCAGGGAGTAGATAGTGAGTGAGTTCCCTTTCTGATCAAGTCCTTATCGTTCCGGTGACCGATCAGGGACTTAGGATCTGATTAAAAAATCACTGTTCATCTGTCCTGATGTAACGTCCGAAAATTCTCGAAACTAATTTTAGAAATATCTTAGAATTTATTCCAAATTTATGGATATTTTTACAAAATTTTTCCGTAAACGAAAGTGGCAAAAAGGGGTAAAATGATTAAATCGCGTAGGTGGGAATCGATCCCTTCACCTACGATGAAGAGAAGAATGGGCAAACCAGCTGCGCTGGTTTGTTTTGTTAAAATAGATTGAGCGAAACAATAGATAAGGTATAATTAGGTAAATTCGCCCCCATAAGTATAAATAGATAATTAAGGAGAGAAGTTTTATTTTCTCTCAACTCAAACCCTCCCTCGCCCAAAACAGCCGCACGCCGCCCCTCTCCCCTTCTCCTCTCTTGGGCGAAAACACACCAAGCCCTAGGGCTCTCCTCCAGTGGCCGGCCAAGGCTCTCCTCCGAGAGATCTTCCAATATTCGGAATCCCCCCGACGAGAGGAA
>JAGFNQ010009689.1:0-75454 GCA_024364735.1 Boesenbergia rotunda | reverse complement strand
CTTGACTTTAGAGTACTCCTTGCCCTTCTAGCCTTGTAGAAGAACTTGGATCTTGAAGAGGGAGAACTCTTGTGAAGTTTTCCAAGAGGAAAACCCCTATGGAATTTCGGCCAAGAAGGAAGAAGAGAGGGGAGAGGAAGGGCCTTGGTGGAAGAGAAGAAGAGAAAAGTAACTTAAGCCTCTTCACTTCTCATCCCACCTCTTTATACTAAGTGAAGGGGCAAGTGAAAGGGAATGGTGTCTCCTTTCATGGTGACTCTTCACTTCCCTTATTCTTACACCTATCTACAATTTCATTTATCCTAATAATAGCACTCCCTTGCTAGGTGAATTGGTTAAATATGCATTCTTAAGGCTTACAACATCTCTAAGGTCCAAGGTTCAATCCTTGGCACCTACATCTTTACACTTTTTTTTTATTATTATTCTTTTGCAAGCCCATCTAAAGTAAAGCCCATTACATGATGTGTTATTTCTTTTATCCTCATGGGGACCATTAGGATAACTAATGAAGTGCTATTTAAGATCCATTAGGAATTCCCACCATTTAGAGCCCATATAATGCCTATTAACACTTACACTAAAATTCCGACAACTCTAACTATCATTCATGAATCATACTCATTATGGCTATTATTCATGCAACCCTACTCAATATTAGGGATAATATGAAGGGAATTTTAGTGAGGTGTTACAAATGGGCACCTTAAGAACGCCTCAGTTCTGGACTACCGTAGCTGTCCCTAGGTTGAAGGTAACCTAGTACCCTAGTAGGTCGAGACTAGCTACCTCATATTTACTTAGGGATGCGCACAAATGATGTATGTATATATGTGGTATAAGCTGGGGCCCCCCTACGATGTTATGATTTTTGTTTAAGTATTAATAACTATGATTTTCAAGTAAGCATCCTTATGTTATGTGCATTTAACTCATGCATTCATTCATGTTATGCATCTATGCCATGTCAAGTATGTCTTATGCTTATATTTATGTCAAGAACTATGCCATGTCAAGTATGTCATATGCTTATGTTTATGTCAAGAACTATGTCATGTCAAGTATGTTCATATGCTTATATTTTATGTTAAGTACTTCTTATGCCATGAACTCTATGCACCTTCATTTCATGTTAAGAACTTCTATATGATTATGTATTTTCATGTACATCTATATGCCTCTTCATGTCAAATGCTTTGTGAATATCCTCTCATGATATGTTTTGTTTTATGTTACACTCTCCATGTTATGTCTTTCTATTGACTATATGTGACGTATGATTTTAGTGAGTAGGAAAGAGTCTTACTAAGCCTATGTGCTTATAAGTTTTACTTTCTTATACCGCAGATCAAGCAAGAGGATATTAAGCTAAAGGAAGCAGCAGGAGGGGCAAGTGTGTGTGTGTGTCGCAGTGACATGGCAAAAGAAAAAGAAAAAGATTCTAATACTTATACTTTGTCACATGTCTTATATTTTGCATTGTCCTCTTTAGTTTCATGCTATACTTATGATGGTTTTGTATAAAAACACACCTACTACTTATGTTGCTTATGTGATTTTTATATCATGCTTTATTGCTACACTTATCATTGCTAAATCATGATGTTAACATGCTATACCATGATGTGTTCATTTAGAACAATAAGTTGGCTTAAGCTTGATGGTAGGATAAGTTAGGTTTAATGCAAGTATGTTCAAGAATGTTATGTCTCACAAACTATGTTTTATGTTATGGCAATACGAAGTTTACCAAGTAACCATGTTAAGAATGATAGCTAAGATATATCAACATGTTTCAAGTTTTAATTGCATGGTTTAAACGCATATGAATAAAGCTTTAAATTATTCCGTTGCATTAAGATGTTCATATGCCAATATGTATGTTAGCGTAACACCACCTTCCACCTGCACCGTAAGGCTGGGAAGGGAGGGCGTTACATACGAACTAGTCCCTAAGTGATCATGAGCTGGATCCTTGAGACCTATGACAAGAATCATCCGTGTTGAAAAGATAAATCCGGTGATATAAATTTGTTCAAAGGACGGATGATGTCTTGTGACAGAAACGTAGTGGTATCATTGTACTATGCGTAGATAATATTTTGTTAGTTGGCAACAATAACAAGATGTTGTCGGATGCAAGGGTAGGGTTATCCGCACAATTATGAAGGACTTGAGATAAGGAACACACATCCTTGGGGATCAAAGATCTAAGGGAGCTCCAGACAAGAATGATGTGCTTATCATATGCTTCATATAAAACATTATCCTAACTCATTCTAGCATGGATACCTCCAAAAGGAAGTTTTGAACTTTTCAATTTTGGTGCTCCTCTATCTAAGAGATATGTGTGGATTATCAAAAGAGATAGAGCAGGGAATGACTATTTCTCTAGCAATAGCTAGAGGAAGTCTCTTGTATGCTAAGAAATGAGGCCAGATATTTGTTGTGCCATGGGCATGGGTAACAGATATCGGAGTAACCTAAGTTAATTAAATTGGAATATGGAAGAAGCATGTATATCGGGCAGACCAATTTCCAGTAGGTTATATGGATATAGAATTCCAATCTAGATAGGGGCATATAGGAATATTCCTTGGGTTTTGTGTTTTACTTTTAGGAGGAAAAACCATTGTAAAGTAGAGTGTTACGCAGTGTCTGTGTAATGGACCCTACGGTGAAGGCTGGATATTCTGGATGCCTGCATGGCAGCCAGTAGAGCTACTTGGTTCATAAAACTCAAGATGGACTTGGATGTGATTTCTGGTTTGTTGGGTAATATCACAAGCGATGTGATTAAAATGGTGCAGATGCAGACTCGAAGGACTCACGAGTCCATAAGGCAAGTAAACATATAGAGCGCAAGTACCACCCAAAAACAGGAATAGTTGTTGTTCCCTAGTTTCCATCGGAGAATGATCTTGGTGGATAGTTTCACTAAAGCTTTAGAAATTAGAGCTTGTGAAGGATCTAGAGGTCAGATGTATGACATTTTGAGAACTGCAAAGTCTTTGAGTATAAGTGGGAGATTGTTAGGATGTATACGAAAATCTTTTCCTTTTGGTTAAGGATACATCTACATTTTAAAGTGAAACAGAAATCACACAATGCATGTTCAGTTTTATGTTTATATTGGTATATGCACTAAATGTCTAATGCTTGGCATTGAAGATAACATGGTGCGTGGTGTTGCACGGAAGATCATGTTATCATGTACCTTGCCGAAGCATAAGAAAGAGGCTCACAACCGAGATGGAGTTGGACAAACTAATCGGAATGGTTGTAGTGTAATCGGGTGTGGTTATCTTAACCATGGGATTGCACTAGTGTATTTTGTGTACATTGAGTAGGACCAAAAGAGAGGTCATCCAATTTTTGTACTGACCTAGTAAATTGGATTAGACCTTGGATGCTATTATGGAGTACGATCTCTGAATCCCAAAATAATGGCGGACATATATTATTAATAATTATTTCTTTGATTTACCAATATGCGAGATCTATTCTGTTAGATTAATAGACCTGGTAAATAATATGATGTGCCATTAAATTATTGACGGAATCCGTGTCCTGGTGAGTCAGGGTGATGATGCCCCCTTGGTGAGCTCAAGAGGATCGCCATGTCAAATCTTGCAAGTGGACTATGGTCCGACATACCGGAATGGTTAAGTAGTACTAACCAAGGATCAAAAAGATAATTAATTTGATTATCAGTAAATTTAATTAATTATTGGGCATGCGATATCTTAAACACGGGGAGATGGACGGCTTGTAATAGGTGGAGCCCATATGAAAATATGGGGGTTGGTGAGGAAGTACAATGGAATCATTTAGTGGAATGGATCTCCATTTAATGGATTGGGTTTGGATCCATTAGAGGGCCAAGAACCAACTCCTCCTCAGAGTCCCTATCTAGCCCAATAATGCCCCATTAGAGTCATGATAAAAGGCCAGATTAATTAAGGAATTAATTTCGAATTAATTTAATTATTAATTTCGAAATTAATTAAAGAATTAATCAAAGATTAATTAAAGAATTAATTTGGGATTAATTAATCTCGAAATTAATTAAGGAATAAATCAATGAATAATTATGGAATTATTCTATATAAAAATTTGGATGAATTGATTAAAGGAGTTAATCATTAGATTAATTATGGAATTATTCTATATAAATTTTTATATGATCAATCCAATTTTAATTGGAAATTTTTCCAATTAAAACTAACTAACTCCCTATATAAACCAAACCCCTCTCCCTCTCAATTAATCTCTCCTCTCCTCCCTCAACCCTTGGGCGCCGACGGTGCAAGCAAGAAGAGGACAACCTCCTCTTCATCTTCTCTTGGTTTTCTTCTCATCCTAAGGGTCGCATTCGGTCACGGAGCAAGGGAAGAGTTGTCTCTTACTCTTGGTGGTGTGCGGCAAGGAGGGTAGAGGAAGAAAGGGGTGGCACAAGGAGTAGAGGTCGGCGCCGGTGGTGGAGCGAAAGAGAACACTTGGTTCTCGGTTTCCTCTCTTCCCTT
Source organism: Boesenbergia rotunda (assembly GCA_024364735.1). Lineage (NCBI taxonomy): Eukaryota > Viridiplantae > Streptophyta > Magnoliopsida > Zingiberales > Zingiberaceae > Boesenbergia > Boesenbergia rotunda. The sequence continues at coordinate 70,928 of JAGFNQ010009689.1, read as the reverse complement.
TTTCGGTTCATCTTGTTGCGGACGTACACAAGGCAAAGGAGAAGCTTTCTTCTCCTTTTGTGGGACGCAGAAGCAAGAAGGAAGAAGGGTGGCTTGCCGGTGAGGTTAGTTCTCCTTTTGGTGTTTGTCGCCGGAAAAGGGAGAAGGTGGAGGACTTCTTCATCATTGTGGTGTTGCTACCGTGATAAAGGAAGAAGATAAAGAGGTTGGTGTGGTGGTGGTGAAGGAGAGGAACCCATCGTCTCGACTTCACCTTGCATCTTCTTCAAAGGGGTCGTCGAGTAGTGAATAAAACCCTACCACTAGGGTTTTTGGTTCTCAGCGCAAGGGAAGAAGAAGAAGAAGGATTGATACACGTGCCTTGGTGACTCCATGACTTGGGAGATCATCGCCCACACGACGTCCAAGTGAGTTGGGTCATAGGATAGAAGACTGCGAGGTATAATTCTCCCAGGCTCAGTTTTCGTTATGCTATATTTATTTGTGCCATTGTGCTTTGTCTTGTCATTTCATGCGTGGTTAATTATTATTTAGACTTGAAATCTTAGATAATAATAATTAACTGGACCCCAAAGATAAACACAAAAATCGGTGATCCAAATCGTCGTCTTTTCCGCGATTAGCTAATCCGGAAAGTTACAAAGCCTTTGTGGCTAAGTTGTAACTTGGACTAACTAACACGACGATGAATCAGTCGTTATAGGGATGGGTCTCTATTCAGATTAAATTTTTATTTCGTGTGCATAGAGACGTCTCTCATATATGACCACGTGGTTGTCCTAGAAACCGCCAAGGGATAACCAACATGATCTTCTGAGCCTGCAATAAGGGTTAGTCCAGAAAAATAATAATATTTATTAAATGAATGAATATTTGATAGCCAGAGTTGTCTGGTCCTAACTATGGATTTCAAATGAAATCCTAGGTCGGGCCAATGTCTACTGTTTCCACATTCGTGGAACACATCCTCACCTACTCCACTCTAGTGAAGTTATCTTTTTCCAGCTAGCACCTCCGGTTGGACTTATGCTGGGCCTCTAAAGCTCCCAGATCAAGAGATGTCCGAACCTCAACCCATCTCTACATCTGTCCGTAGTCCTTGCTCGGCTATGTCTTCTACCCGATCTTTCGGATTAGGTCTTTGTGCCCAGTCCTTGACCAGGTCTTTGTGCCCAACCCTCAGTCAGGTCATTGGTGCCCAACTCTCGGTTAGGACATCGTTCTCAACCCTGTAGGTCAAGACTTCGTGCCTAGGTAAACTAGGACTTTCCAACACACTTAGCAAATCCGTTAGATCACAACACAAACATAACTTTGAACCCTTTGCCATTATCAATACCAGGTTCAATCTGGTACTTTCGGCATCAACTGATTATTTCGATGATTTGAACAACACACCCTCTAAGACCTTAATGTCAGAGGTCTCTTCATGTAGGTCAATTACCTTCTCCCAAATCTCTTTGGTGTAGTTGAAGGATCCAACCCGCTTCAATTATTCATTGGTCAGGCCACATTGTAGGATTACTAGTGCCTTGGTATTGGTCTCGATTTTCGTCAGTGTTGGTTCATCCAATTTATCCCAAGCAATTGATGTTCCATCTTTTATGGGGAATGTGAACCACGTTTGGATTATCATCCACAAATCCATAGAAGCCTTCAGGTGAGACTCGATTAGACCCTTCTAGGATCTGAAATTCTCGCCGAAGAATAGACATGGACGGACACTGTTCCATTCTTGATGGGTCATTCAGGATAAATCTCGCACACATTAAAATAATAAAGAAGGTACCAAGACTTGGTCTTGGATTAGTAGTGTGGGAGAAGGAAAAAATGGCTCGGAAGGTGTTGCACCACTTTCAAGGAAAAACAATAAAAAATAATAAAAATATTTATAAGAAATTATCAGAAAATGATAGTTATGTTAATTCTAACTTATGATGAGAAGATGAGAATTCAAAATTTAAAAAGGTGTAAGAATCGTTTAAAACCTCGCACAAATATTTTTTATTTGAAGAAACAGCAAAAAATTCGAAAATGAAAGAAATTGCTCGAATGATGGTTTCACCAATTCAGAGCAACCCTACTCTAAAATAATTGTGGGATCGTAGAGAGCGATAGAGGGGAGGGGGTGGGGTGAATATTGCATTTCAAAAATTTCTCAAATTTAAGTAAGAGTCTATGCAACGAAAAGAATAAATACAAGTCAAACATTCGCTATCATGTTTGTTTTTACATGGTTCGGAGTCTTTGACGGCTCCTAATTCAAGGACTACGGTCATTGACCATTTACTTTAAGCAATTCTATAGGTCGCAAAAGATGTTACAAGGAAGCAATGTTAAGTATAGAAAAATAGTAAAATATACTGACAACTTTAAGTAAGAAGAAGAATTTGCACGTCGTTGTCGGAGCAATCTTTTGGTGTTTTTGGATCTCTTCAGAGCAGCACACTTGAGTACAAAAGCTGTAGAAAATTGATATTCAGAGTCTGTGGTCGAAACCCCTTATAAAGGGGCATACGGGTGCCCGAGTGAATATAGGGGCACCCTAACGTTGCGATTCAGCCGCGCCCCAATCTGCTACGTGGTTGATCCTTATGTTTCTCGGGCTCTTGAGAGCTTCTGGGGTGTCTGTGTTGTTAACGAGGTGACTCCAACCAGCCACGCCAACTCAGCCTTGCCTAGACTATGTCACTCATATAGGGGTTCCCGAGACCTCTCGAGCGTCTGTGTCCCGTGCCCTTGAGACCTCTTGGGTGCTTGTGTTATCGGGCGCTCGAGTCCTCTTGGGTGCCCCAGATATGACCAATCCCCATGTGCTCTGGCTACAACATAGGATTAGTCTGAGTACAAATAATATATAAAATAAGTGCATGTATGATAGCATGTGTTGGCCAATTCTGATTTTGAATTTCAACTGAAACCCTAGGTCGGACCGACGCCTACTATTTCCTCTTCTGGGGAATGTGTCCTCACCTACTCCACTCTAGATAAGTTACCTATAGACAATCGACACCTCCGATTGGACTTTTACTTGGCATTCGAAGATTTTAGATCTTGAGACGTTCGTACCTCGACCCGTCTCTACTTCTGTTCATTGTCCTCGGTCGGCTAAGACTCCTGCTCGATATTCAAGATTAGGACTTCGGTGCCTAACTCTCAGTCAGGTCTTTGTGCCCAATCTTTTGAACCAGGTCATCATGTCCAGTTATACTAGGACTTTCCTGCACACTTTATATAACACATTAGATCAAAAAGCATACATAACTTTGAACCCTTTTCCATTATTAAAACCAGGTTCAATCTGGTGCTTTCGGCACCAACAGTATATATATATTAAAACAAATTTATTATCACTGAGACTGAAACTTAGGTCTCCTAAATTACAATCTAATATGCTGACCAACTAGACTACAACTATTAATATATTTATATATTAGTTAATTATTTAATAACTAATCAATAGTTTCATTTGTTATATTATTATTTTCAATAATTGGGAGAGTTAGAGGGATATTTATTTATTAATTAATTTATAAATACTTGTTGAAACTTGGAACGAAGGTGTAAATTGTTGGTGCAAGATGCATCAGTGATGTCCTCATCGAGTGTTTCAATATTTAACAATATGCTTAATTTAGTGATACATTGAACAATGAAGGGTTAGTCAAGAAAGGAGTACCAAAGTGAAGGCATGTCCTAGTTAACCTAGGCAATAAGTCCTGGTTTGAAGAATTGGGCACTAAGTCTTGATCATGGATTGGGCACTAAGTCCTGACCGCGGGCTAGGCACCAAAGTCCTGACATAGGGTTGGGCAATAAGTCATGGTCGTGGACTAGGCACGAAGTCCTTGTTAGTAATATGAGAGAAGTGTCCTAAGGCAATCGCCTTATAATTGTAATCATTTACTTTAATAAATGAATATTCACTATTTGAGTATACATGTTCGTATATTTGATTCAGATCTTAAACTCATATACTGAATGTCCGCAATACAATTCACAGCATGAGAGAATTTGTGATGAATTCACAACTAGTGATTATCTCTACATGTGCAATTGTGAAGTATTGAAATTGTCCCTAGTCGATGAATTGATAAATACGGACACTATCAATTATGTTGAGACTAGCATGGGTTATTCTCTAATCAGCTAATTCTCACTGGCTGGTGACATTGGGATGTCCGGAGATAAACATGAATGCTAGTTAAGGGAACTAGTTCATTGGAGTGACTAGCTGTAAAACTTCATATGGTAATCTACATATAGATATGTCGATGAAGTTCTTACTGCAGCTTAAGTGTGATGTTCCTTTGACTTGCGGTGTTCAAGTCATCTTAGTCATGAAGACTTATACTTTGACATCTTAACCAAGCATCTCCAAGGAGGTGTGGACCCAGGATGATTGGGTATAAGCCGAAGTGCCCGAAGATGTTTGAACAACCTACAAAGGATTCACAACTTCTTGCGAGGGGATGTATACCCAAGGCCTATCGTCGGATTGTTACTCAAAGCCTCTGGCCAGAGAATGACATGTTCAGAGTATGAGTCTCTGAAAGACATGAGAGTAATTAGAATCCATTGGACGAGAAAGACATTACTTGGGCTAGGTGTGACGTAGTCAGCCTAGTGGGGACTGACACACATAAACCGTGTCCTGAACCAAGTGGGTATAAGATGGTGAAGGGAATGGGGCATGATTCATTAGAGCTGCTGAAGGGTTTCAGAATTAATTCTGAGGTCAACCGTTGATCTTTCGATTAATTGGGGATCATGATGTACTACTAGGTGCCACTCATGATCGTTCTATAATTGGTTAATTATAGACGGCCAACATAAATCGAAAGCCTATTTAGTCACACGCACTACGAGTAATCCGAGGGATTTAAAATGAGTTGAAAATTGGATTTTCCGATCAAGAGAGATAAGGAGAATCTGAATTTATCAGAGACGCATCGGAAGCTTAAAGTGGCTAAGTCTTTTGAAGGCTTATTGGGCGAATTAAATGAGTTTAATTCACAAGGAGACGGCTTGGATTTGGCCGGCCAAAGAGGGTCCCCACCCTCTTTGGTTTGGCCGGCCACAATAAAAGGGAGAACCAAGTTTTGGTTTAAATTATAAAATAAATCGAGCGTGATTTGTTTTATAAAATTATGGATAAAGAAATTTATATAAAGAAATTTATATAAAGAAATTATAGAAATTTATTCTTTTTTATGGAAATTAAAATGAACCATAGATTGATTTATTTTATTTTATAAAATCAATTATGAATTGATTTTTCCATGATAAGAAAAATTTATATAACAAATTTCTTGTAAGATTTTATTCCATAATAAAAGGGGAGACATGGTTGTTTTTATTATAAATTAAATTATAATAAAAACTTGGCATAATGGAATAATTCATAGATAAATTTATAAGATAAATTTCTTATGAAAAATTTATTCCGTTAAAAAGGAGACTTGGCGATAAAGAGGCTACTATATAAAGGTGCATAGGCAAGGCTTAGAATTCAATTCAAGTGATCAAGGATTCATGCCTAGCCTCTTTTCCTCTCCTTCTCTCCCTCTCCCTCCTCAAGTGGGCGCCGGCCCTAGAAGGGCTTCTTGTTGCCGTGAGCCACCTCCACCAAGAAGAAGCCAAAGAAGAAGAAGAAGTGGATCGCGACTCCTTCCTTCCTCCCGGAATACGGATTCCGTTCTTCATTTGGTGGTTAGCTTTCATCTCTCTCTCTTGATATTCTTGTCGTGCCTTTGGAGAATCTAGTAGTTCTTATCGGCACAAAACTCGTGGCTTAGCGAAGTCATCCCGAAGAGAACTCGGCGTGGACGCGAATAGAGGCGGAGCTTCCAAGGGACGCTATGGTTGGATCTCGTCCCTTACTTCAAGTTACGTGAGGTATCAAGTAAATTAGTTTACTTTCTGCAAAATTTTAATTTATGATCATGTCTATACAATATAAGGTTGCATGCTAGATACGTGGTTAAAATAATTTGAGAAATTATTTATGCTAAATCTTCCGCTGCACGTAATTAAATTTTAAAATTACCAACCCGTATCCATGTCAACATGCACCCGGTCCCAACAGTCCTGGTGAGTGAAGCTGGGCAAAAGTCCTGATGAGTGAAGTTAGACAATAAGTCCTGGTCGTGAACTGGGCACGAAGTCCTGGTGAGTGAACCTGGGCAAAACTCCTGATGAGTGAAGTTAGGCACGAAGTCCTGGTCGTAAGATTGGGCAAAAGTTCTGGTGAGTGAAGCTGGGCAAATGTCCAACCGGATGGGCAGGGTGGCAACCGTCTCCTGAGAGGAGTAGGTGAAAGACGTGTTCACCGAGAAGGGATCATAGGCGTTGGTTCGACCTAGGGTTTCACGGGAAATCCGAAATCAGAACCAATTCGTTAAGGTTAAGAATATATATCTCCATATTTGTCTTGTATTTGATTGTATGGCAGGTACCTATAGTTGGAGGCAAGACAGAAGTGCTAACAAGGAAGAAAAAGCTGCCTAGAAGGTTGTATAGGGCGCCTGTATCAATACAAGCGCCCCAGACCTTTAGGGCACCCTGGACTGGGCATCCCCTCCGAGGTGCCTGTTAGTAGGAGCCCTAGAGCCAATTATGTGATGATTGACTAGGGACATTTTGTATCATATTCTATCATTAATAAAGGCATGTTTAGTTATATATACTTACTTTGTATTCTGTGCCGAATGACTAAGTATAATAATGTCCTTGTGTAGTAGGTTCTTATCTACATTATATCGATTGGTTGAATCGATAGTGAGATAATGTAGAGAACACTACACTAAATTATTCCTAGTCAAGCATTAATATTCAGGGATAATATTAATGCATGGAGACTAGCATGTAGGTCAACTGATGACTTGAGCTCACAAGTCATGGATATGTGATATCAAGTTGTCACATGTGTATACATTGGAGAATGTGTACTGAATGACCCGCCATGAGAAAGTTTCATAGATTGTCATATGAGTGTCATAGACTTTCTCATGTGACTATTGGTATGATAGTCCTTAGACCTGAAGTCACTACGGTTCCCTACATAAGGAGTTATGTACTTTGGTATCGTCAAACGTCACCCGTAACAGGGTGGACTATAAAGGCGATCACTGGGTATGTAATGAATTATGCGGAGGGATGTGAGTGATGTAGATGGGATCTATCCCTCCCATATGACGGGAGTGATATCTGTGGGCCCCTTGATCGAGTAGGACTACTGAAACGCATGGCCATGCTCAAATGAGTCAAAATGAGATATGGAGCTCATTTGATTGAGTGAGTCTACTCGAGGATCAAGAAACACAAGATTGATTGAGGATGACACGGTTTATGCCTCATTGGTCAATTTAGATATTAAGGATAGAAGGACAAGGTCATACACTATCATAGTCACGGAGGTTTAGTCGGATCTCGACTTTTCTTGTTACTTGGGTAGCAATGATGCATTGCTAGATGCCGCTCATTGTTAATGTGTCTAAAGTGTTTAGACGCATTTCCAACGTCACGAGAACCTATTGGGTCACACACAAAGATCACAATGCTTCGGGAAAGTTGATCGGCAGATCTGAGCCCGAGTTGGGAACTTGGGAGATCTGAGCCCGAGTTGGGAACTCGGGAGACCTGAGCCCGAGTTGGGAACTCGGGAGACCTGAGCCCGAGTTGGGAACTCGGGAGGTCGGTTTGTAGGACTCGAGTTGGGAACTCGAGAGAGGCCGAGTCATAGCTCGGCGGTCCGAGTCGGAGCTCGGCGGGTCGAGTCAGAGCTCGGCGGGACGAGTCGGAGCTCGACGGGCCGAGTCGGAGCTCGGCGGGCAGAGTCGGAGCTCGGCGGACCGAGTCGGAGCTCGGCGGACCGAGTCGGAGCTCGGCGGACCGAGTCGGAACTCGGCAGATTGGGTCGGCACTCGGCAGACTGGGTCGGAGCTCGGCAGACTAGGTCGGGAGCTCGCCACTCGGGAGACTTGGTCGGGAGACCAAGTCGGAAGCCCGAGAGGCCCGGTCGGAGTTGCATGGAGAAAAGAGAAAAAGTCTCTTTTCATTGGATGAAAAGATTCTTTTCTTGCTTGGGAAAAGATGAAGAGCCACATAAAAAGATGTGCTCTTTATTGGGAAGCCAAAGAGACACATACCTCTTCATATTCATGGGATGATTATAAAAGAGGGTCTTGTGACTTTGGATGAGCTCTCCTTCTTCTTGCTTTTGCTTTTCACTTTCCCTTCCTCTCTTCTTCCTCTCCTCCACTCTTGGCCGAAACCTTATTGTAAGGATCTTGGTATTTTCGAGCTACCTCAAGTTGCTAGCACAACTAAGGTAGTTCTCCCGAAGTTGAGAGATTGTGTCCTTGTGGATACAAATAGAAGCACGGACGCTTGAACGTGCAAGAGATCCAGCGCATCTTGGACGAGCGAGATAACCGAAGGGCACGCTTCAAAGGTATAAACAGTAGATAAATCTATTAGATAGATAGCTTTGTACGAGTTTTCTTTCACATGGATCGCTCGTGGGTTCTTGTTTCCACTGCGTTTTTATTGTTTTGTGCCGGGAGAACCCAACAGCGCCTGTTAACACAGGCACCTGAGGGCTCCTAGGCGCCAGTGTTGATACATGCACCTGGGAAGGGGATCTTATCCCTGCTGTGAGTTCGCCGTGAAGTTGACTTTTGACCGAGACTTGTGAGGCACCCCCTTCAACATAGGCGCCCTAATGACTAGTATATAAAGGGGTTCGACCCCTCAACTCAGAACTCTAATTCCGAGATCATTCTAAGCATTCTGAGTGATGATAAAGCGCTAAAGATGAAGCTCTGTGGCAAAGGAGGCTCCAAGAGGAAGTGCGCGGCACTTCGGAGTTCCCAATCAGTCAGGCGCTCGACTTTTCTGTTTTGGTTTGCTTTTTCTTTTCTGCACTTAGTTTTTGTATCTTTTTTATTGTAAAAGGTGCACTGTAAGACAGGTTTCTCCACCTCCGGAAAGTCTGGAAAGGAGACCATTAGTGGACGGGCATTTTCTGCGCTTAGGCCTTGGATGTACTGACCCTGGGAGGTGGGGAACCAAGTAAAATCCGTGTGCACTCTGAGTTTTGTTATTTGTTCGTTCTTTCTATTTTCCGCTGCTACTAACTCTATATCTAGAACGAACCTTGAAAGTCAACGAAAGATGAGTTCCCACAATATTTTTTTAAGTCAATATTCACCTGCCCCTCTATCGACGGCACCGGTCCCCACAAGTGGTATCAGAGCCAAGTTGCTCTTCACCGAACTAACAGGCGACGGAGCAAAGACGCTAGGTGTTGAGGGGGAGCCCAGTGGTGAATCAGGTATATTTTTTTTAAGTATGTCAATTTTTAAATTTCATATTACATGTTTCAAGTGCAAGGAGAGAGGACACTATAAAAATCAGTGTCCTACTCGTAAGACTCGTTGTTCACCACTGGTAGGAATAGAGGTAGAGTCACATCAAATGCTTCAAATGTCAAAAGCACGGACACTACAAAAATCAATGTCCGTCGAAGGTACGAAAAATTTACGTTCATAAAAATTTACAAATTCCTGCACAATCATATGATAATTTAGATAAGTTAGATAACTTTTCTAATAAATTAGATTTTATGCATAGACAACGATAATCTTAAAATAACATATATTAACCTTTTAATCTTTAATATCAATGAAATAATTTCTAGAGTTAATTATAATAATTCTGATAATGATGAAATTAATTCTAAAAATATTGAAGATATTTCTAAGGATAAGGATGGTTTTGAAAATAATTTTGAAAATGTTGAAGATATTTTTGAGGATAAGGATGATATTTCTGAAGATAGTGAAGATAAAAATACTGTTGATGATGATTTAATTATTAATTTCTTGGATAATGTTGAAAATAATTATAAAACATTAATTAGTAGCCCTGAAAACTACTCCACTTACTATGAAGATATAGAAGGATATAATTTTGATGATAAGGATGAGAAGGAAGATGAATTTTGTAGAATCAAGGCTATAGTTAATAAAATGTACAAAAATTCAAACAAAGAACAAGTGATAGAAAAACTTGAAAAATTAAAGAAAAAAGAAATAGTAGATAAATCAGACATTTTTGAAATAATGAAGATGATGCAATTAAACCCACAACTATTAATTAACCTAGAAATTTTGAAACTTAAATCAAATTAAATCATAACAACCTTAATTAAATCTTAATTTATCCTTAAATTTAATCCTTAATTATTTTAACTTTAATTAAATCCTTATTTATTTTAAATTTAACTTAAATCTAATTAATCCAATTAATCCTTAATTAATTCAATTAATCCTTAATTAATTTTTATCTCAAATTAGATCTTAAATAACATAAACTCAAATTAAATAAAATACTACCTGAACTGTAACAATAAATTTAATTTAATTAAATATGTCAAAGTGGGTTGACATATTCGCGGGTTCACACGATATGTATCAAATCTGGAATTTGATGCATTATTAGAAACTTAATTAAAAATGTCTTGACTTGATTTAATCATGCATAAATGGCATGCTCATGCATTTGCTATTTTTTATATATATGTCATGACATTCATGTTTAAATTTCTGCATGATTTAGAACGGTTAGATAGGAAAAAGACTTATTTGAAACTTGAACAACATAGTATTAGGTGGAGGTGAGATGATAGTACGTTAGGGAAGCCCTTCTAATAAGGTCAAGTTGGGTAAGGCGTATCTTACTTGGTCTGTTTAGTCTGGTGATGTAACGCCCGCTTTTTTTTTCTCTTGTAAAGCGGCGTTACGTTAACATACATAGGGGCATGTGAACATCATAAGGCAGCGGAATAATTTAAACTTACACATACATGCACCTAACTAGCCTTTCTAACATAGTAACATGGAACTTGGCATATTAACACATACTTGACATCATACTTGACATGGAAGCATCATACTTAACATCATGTCATAAGATCACATAAGTAGCAAGTGTAAGCACATAAGTAGCGAGTGTAAATTATTGTTCTTGACAACACCATCCTAGGTTTAGCATAAGACTTATAGGTATATCTTCCATTGGCCAAGTCACTACCACACACACACGTTCTTGCCCCTCCTGCTGTTTCCTTATTGTCCTCTTGCTTGATCTGCGGTATGAGGAAAATAAGACTATAAGCACATAGGCTCAGTAAGACCCTTTCCTACTCACTAAAACCATTCATCACATAAACATATGCATACGAAACATTAACATAACTTGGTGCTTATCACAAATCATGAGCATATAAAATTACTCAGCATGACATAGTTCCTAGCATAGAACATGAGTATAAATATAAACATAAAATATACTTAGCATGGCTTGATACTGTAAGTACCCCTGGTTGATTTTGATGTGATCAACCGATTTAAGTTAGGTCCTGGTATGTTTAATCCCTCTGCTAAGTGTGCAGGAGCTTAGGTACGGAGGAAGTCGAGCGTAAGACGTAGCGAACGAGAAGGATTGTGCGGGGAAGTGAGCTGACGGGCTCGGTACAATCCGAGGGACACTGAAGCTGCGGAAGAGTACGCCGGTGGAGCGAGAAGGACGTGCGTGGTGTCCGAGGGATGAGAAGCCGGGAGGAAGGACGCTCGAGGGGCGAAAGGCCGGAGTCGGGTTCGGGTGAGCCTAGCTCCGGTTGGCCGAAAATCACCCAGAAGATGAACCAAAAGACTGGTCAGTTTGACCAAGTCAAACCAGGCACCTGAAACAAAAGAATTTTATTTGTTGCTGTGAAGATTCGAACCAGCAACCTCGCCTACATATATCACCAATCATACCGACTGAGATAAAGAAGAGATGTGATTAAAGTTGTTGCGAGCAAATGATAAAGTTATTTATCTGTTGTGAGCAGAAGACAAAGTTATCTCTTAAAGGATAACTTTATCCTTTAATCAGATCTAATGGATGTAGTTTAATCCCATCCAAGATCAGCCATCCAGATTACATCCATGGATCAACGGCCAAGAGAAAATTTCTCAACAATCAATCGTTTTATTCATTCTTGTAAAATCTCTAGCGTGCTATTTTTGTAAGGCTTCTCCGCCACAAGGAGATTTTTATTGAGCATCCACTGCCTTGGAAGCAACGTTCTCAGTTGCGACCAAGTTCTTTTTTAAAGACGAGTGCCTCCACTTTCATAATTTTTTTTCCCCGTCTATTCACCCCCCTCTAGCCGGTCCAACCCAATCCAACAAGTGGTATCAGAGCAAGGTCGCCGCAGAAGGACTAATCACCGACTGCAGCAATTTCAAGAAAAATGGTTGGAGCCGTAATCTACCCGTCGAAGTTTGAGGGGGAGTTCGCGATGTGGAAGCGCAGAATGCAGGTATTTTTTAAAACTGATATTGAATTGCTAATAATTATGAAAAATAGTTTTTCAGTTCCTAAAGACAACAACGGCAAGGATAAAGAAATAGAATCATGGACCAAGAAGGAGAAATCAGACTTTGAAGCAAACGGCAAAGCTGAATTTCATCTACTAGCTGTTCTTCCCACGCAAGAAGTTAACCGCATCGAAAATTACAACTCGGCAAAAGAGCTCTGGGAGAAATTCCTGGAATTGCATGAAAGTACCTCAGAGCCAAAAGTGAAGGCCACTTGGGATGAGTCCTCGTCAGAGGAGTCAGAAGGTCAAGAATACGCGGGACTTGCGTTAATGGCAAATCATCAAGAAGGGAGCACTGATGAAGGGGGAGAGATGTCAGACGAAATCGACGACGAAGAATGAACCTCGCTTTTCGAAAGCGACCCGGTAAGTGAGGTCTATTTTCTTCCTCATGATCAATTATATGCAGGAGTTAAAGCCTTGCTTAAATCTAATTGTAGATTAGAAAAAGAAAATTTGAAATTGAAAAATGAATTGGCACTTACTTTCTCTTCTGAAATTTTAATAAATGAAAATGGTAATTTGAAAAACTTAGTGCAAAAATTAGAACTTGATATTGTACATTTACGCCAAAAGAAAAATAGCTTTCCTGATAATTTAAATTGGTATTTTAAAAATTATAAGGGTCAATTTAAAAATGTGCCCAAAAGCTATATTACGCCTAAGTTTTTAATTAATCCTGTAGACAGGAACGTATTTTAGGTTCCTAAATTTGTATTAAACTGATAATTTTTTTTTGTTATTATATATGTGCGCATTTTGTTTTTCTAACAAAAATTTTGTCTTTATTTATTTTTTTTGCACAATTATGCTGTCTATCTATTGGAACTTCTTTCAAAATTTTTTGAATATTTTTTCCATCGAAATTTGAAATTAAGAGTTTAGGGGAAAGACTCATCACAATTTTTTTAAAAATCTTTCGAAGTATTTTTTCCAATTTTTTAAAATTTATTCTTCAAGAACTCTTATGTGTTGGTTTGTCATTTTTGGACTTGATGAACGAATTTAAAATTCAAAATTTTTGTCCAAACTCATATCTTCATCTTCGACTTTGACAAAAATATTCAGATTTTTTCATAAATGTTTATGAATCGTTTATTGAACTCTATTTTTTCGATTTTTTATGAATTATTTATCTAAATATGATTTTTTTCAAAATTCGATAGAAAAATATTTTGACAGGATTCGATTTTGTTTGGAACTCCTCATCAGCTGTGGATTTTATAAAAAAAAAATTTAGATTTTATTTAAGTCATTTTTAAAAAAATGGAATTAACTTTGCAAAAATATGTCATTTTAAAATTTGAAAAATCTATTGCAATGCGATTTTTTTCACTTAGAATATTTTTTATCGCACTCAAAAAATTTTCTTCTTCCCTGCTTATATTTCCTAATTTTTTTGATGTGATCAAAGGGGGAGGAATAGTATTAAGTTAAGGGGTAGAATTTTAATTTACTCGAAATTTAAGTTTTTTTTTTAAACTTAAACTGTTTACATTATTATGTATGTTTTTTATTTTGATTACCCTAATTTAACTCGGATTGATGCACATCAAAAAGGGGGAGATTGTAAGTACCCCTGGTTGATTTTGATGTGATCAACCGATTTAAGTTAGGTCCTGGTATGTTTAATCCCTCTGCTAAGTGTGCTGGAGCTTAGGTACGGAGGAAGTCGAGCGTAAGACGTAGCGAACGAGAAGGATTGTGCGGGGAAGTGAGCTGACGGGCTCGGTACAATCCGAGGGATGCGAAAGCTACGGAAGAGTACACCGGTGGAGCGAGAAGGACGTGCGCGGTGTCCGAGGGACGAGTAGCCGGGAGGAAGGACGCTCGAGGGGCAAAAGGCCGGAGTCGGGTTCGGGTGAGCCTAACTCCGGTTGGCCGGAAATCACCCAGAAGATGAACCAAAAGACTGGTCAGTTTGACCAAGTCAAACCAAGCACCTGAAACAAAAAGAATTTTATTTGTTGCTGTGAAGATTCAAACCAGCAACCTCGCCTACATATATCACCAATCATACCGATTGAGATAAAGAAGAGATGTGATTAAAGTTGTTGCGAGAAAATGATAAAGTTATTTATCTGTTGTGAGCAGAAGACAACGTTATCTCTTAAAGGATAACTTTATCCTTTAATCAGATCCAATGGATGTAGTTTAATCCCATCCAAGATCAATCATCTAGATTACATCCATGGATCAACGGTCAAGAGAAAATTCCTCAACAATCAATCATTTTATTCATTCTTGTAAAATCTCTAGCGTGCTATTTTTGTAAGGCTTCTCCGCTACAAGGAGATTTTTATTGAGCGTCCACTACCTTGGAAGCAACGTTCTCAGTTGCGACCAAGTTCTTTTTTAAAGACGAGTGCCTCCACTTTCATATTTTTTTTTCCCCGTCTATTCACCCCCTCTAGCCGGTCCCACCCGATCCAACAGATACATGACATAGAGATAAACATAGAGCATAAGTGTAGGACATTTTCTAACATGGCATAGTTCTTTAACATAAATCATAAACAAAAACTTTTCCTATCATGACATATTCCTCACCTCAACATAAACATAAAACATTTTCCTATCATGGCATAATTCTCAACATAGAACATAACATAAAATTTTCTATCATGGCATAATTCTTAACATAAAACATAACATAAACATTTTCTATCATGGCATAATTCTTAACCTAAAACATAGCATAAACATTTTCTATCATGGCATAATTCTTAACATAAAACATAACATAAACATTTTCTATCATGGCATAATTCTTAACCTAAAACATAACATACACATTTTCTATCATGGCATAATGCATAACATAAAACATAACATAAACATTTTCTATCATGGCATAATTCTTAACCTAAAACATAACATAAACATTTTCTATCATGGCATAATGCATAACATGAATGAATGCATGAGTTGAATGCATATACATAAGGATGCTTAAGTTTTAAAATCATACTTTTAAATATTTAAACATAATCATAACATCATTGGGGTCCCCGGCTTGTACCACATACATACATCATATCCGCGCATCCCTAAGTAAATACGAGGTAGCTAATCTCGACCTACTAGGGTAAGGACAGCGACGGTAGTCCCAAAACCAGGGCGTTCTTAAGGTTCCCATCCCTGTTGGACAGCTTCGGTAGTCCCAGAACCGTGGACAGCATAGTCGGTAGTCCAGAACCGGGGCGTTCTTAAGGTGTCCATCCCTTGGACCCATACTTCGGTCCGGTACAAGCCCATTCATTAAGTAAAATAATTCCACATGCTTCATCATTCATGGGACATTCATAGCATACTTGAGCATAGCATAACCTTGTTACATGAAGCATGACATAAAGCATACTTGACCTTTCACCATTCTTACTTAATGCATAGCATCATTATGCCTTAAAGGCATAAGCATTATCTTTATTCATAAAACATGTTATGCTTACATAAAACATCATTCTTGTTCATAGTGCTTGCATGATCATGGTACATAGAGTAAGCATTGCATTGTATTCATAGAACATGACATGTTTACATAAACCATCATCCTAATTCATAGAGCTTGCATGATCATGATATATAAGGTAAGCATTGCATTATATTCATAAGCATAATATCTATCGCAAGCATACATGGATAGGACTCCTATAAACATGCTATGTGCTATCTAAGTGCATGACATAGAACATAAAACATTCATGAACGAACCCTACTGAGCATGGCATCTAACATAACATACCAAACATGAAACATAACACATAAGGTTAGGGTTATGGGTAACATAATTTCTACCACATGTTTGAACCTATATATACACATCATATTAAGTCATAAACCATCATTCTTGGAACCCTAACTCCACCTAACCCCAATCAAGTTGCTTGGCCGAAACTTGTAAGGAAGGGGTTGTATCATTCAAGTGACATGTAAGATAGCATAAGGAAAGGAAAGATCATACATTACCCAGAAGGCCATAGGAAGCTATTAGGGCTCACGGTTAGGGTTAACCATAACTCCTAGCCCTACTTCTTGGGGTTGGCCGAAACTTGCAAGGGCCATGGGCAGATGGAAAAATTCATAAAATTTCCAATTAATCATCTAACACCATCCATACCATACCATAAGAGCCATTGGAACTCATACTTGGAGTAATCCCTAACTCCTTGCCCCAAAACCCATCTTGGCCGAAACTTGTAGGGTTACAAGGCCATGTGAAAATTCACATAAACCACTCTCAACCTCCCTTGTACCATGAGGTTATACAAGATACATGCTTGAAGGGTTAGATCCAACCCTAACCATGGACTCATGGTGGTGGCCGAAAACCCTAGAGGGTCTTAGGGTACTCCAAAATTTCCCAAATCCTATTTTATTCATTACTCATCATAAGAAAGCATTAGAAAACATGAGGGAGATTTTTAATATCATTTTGAACCCAAAAAGTATGGTGGCCGAAAGTCATAAGGCCAAATTCATGGTTTTCCTCAACATAACCCAAACGAAACTTCATATTATGGTAAACATCAAGGAGAACTATCATACCACAGGTGAGGGAGTCTTACCTTGGGGTATCTTGATTTTTCACCTTGAGTATAGACAAACCGAAAGAACTTCTTCGACCTTAGGCTACCCCTAGCCCTTGTAGCCTTGTGGAAAACCCTTAGATCTTGAAGATTAGGCTTTCTTGTGGAGATTTTCCAAAGGGAAAATCCCCTTGGGGTTTCGGCTAGAATGAGGAAGGAGGAGGGAGAAGGGTGGACTTGGTGGAAGAAGAAAAGTAACCCCCATGCCACCTCTTTATACCACATTAAGGAGGGTAAGTGAAGAGTCATGGTGTCTCTTCCCTTGATGACTCTTCATTTTCCCTAAGCCTTAACCAAAATTCACTTCATCCTCTACTAGCACTCCCTTGCTAGGTGAATTGGTTAGTACATCAATGGTGCTAGACTAGGTCCAAGGTTCAATCCTTGGTGTATGCACTTTATTTTTACCTCATTTTATTTTTTTTATTTTTCCCTTTTAATTTCCAAAATTCCCCTAAGACTCACCCATAATTATGCTAATATTCCCAATTAAAACCCATTTATATTTATATTAACTTCTACCTAAAATCCACTAATAATCATGGTACTAGAAAAGCCCATATAAGGCCCATTAGTACTTAACTTCTCAATTTAAATGGAAAAATTATGAATAACTAGGCTAAAATTTGTACTAGTATCTCTAGATGCCTCAAACACTTATCTAAACATGATCAATATTTTAAAGAAAATATTGAGAAAATTTTCCGGGTCGTTACAGGTGAAACTAGCCGAAGCTACCGATCCAAAACCTAAGCTAGTTAGACTAAATTTTTTCAAGAAGTAATTTGAAAATGAACTTTCGATATTAAAACTCAAATTCAATTTTCTATTTGATAAATTTGAATCTAACACAAGTTTCGATTAAATCATAGATTCAATGATAATTGAAAGAAAATTATTCAAGCGTCACATGATACTCCCATAAGGCAACAATGCTTTCTTGTACTAAGACATTTAGAATGGATGAGATGTTAAGGACTAATAAATTGAAAAATACTTTTCAAAAATATTTTCCAAAATTCTTAGGATATTTTCATAAAAATCTACTTTTAAAATAATTTTTTAACATAATAATGTTTTTATGGATTGCATCCTTGTCTGAGTGCTTATATATTATACATTTTCAAAATTATATCTTTTTCAAAAATATATTTGACCTACACAATTAGGTACAAGCCTTTTATGTCAACACTAAAGTCCCTTAAAGTACTTAGATAGAGTCAAACGGTGTCGGACATAGGGGGAGTGTTTTTAAAAGTGATTTTTTTTATCTTTCAAAAACTATTATTTACAAATTACTATCATTTCGAAATATGTCTTTCAAATAATCATTGTTATCCTTCGAAATGTCAATATTTCAAAATTATGCTTATTTTCCTTTTGATTTTGATAAATCCTAATGACACAGAGGAAGTCTACTTCATGATCTACAAGGACTCCTAGGATGTGTAAAATTTAGGGGGAGTCTAAATCAAAAGAAATTATTTCTGACAATAAGTTTTGAAATTATTAGATAATTCCTTTGATCTGAATCAAACCCTAAAGACTCAGAGGAAGATTACTTGCAGTCAACAAGCTTCTAAGGACTGTGTCAAGTTTAGGGGAAGGTCAAATTAAAAGAATTATTGAATATTTCAAAATGTTTTCATTCACTGTATTGTCAAAATTCTTTTGAAAACATAAGTACTTTGTCCTTCAAAATACTATCATTTTAAATGATTTTTTTAAAATTACTTTATGAAAATATTATGCTATCACTTTTAAAAACATATTTTTTGGAATCGATTTGAAAATATATTTACTTGAGTTTGGAGAATTTCCAGGACACTTAGAGAAATGTCCTTGTAGTCAACAAGGTTTCCTAGGATTGTCTCAGACTGGAAAAGAAACCAAGTCAGGTAAAATATTATGCTTTCAAAATAATAATAAAAGAGTTTTTTTAAAACAAAAAAAATATTTTTCAAATTACTAATATTTTTCAAAGTACAAATATTTTTCAAAGTACAAATATTTTTTTCAAATTACTAATATTTTCCAAAGCACTAATATTTCTAAGTACTAATATTTTTCAAAAGTGCATAATATTTTTTTTCAATGTAAATTTTTTTGTGCAAAACATTCTTCAAAGTACTAAGTGCAAATTTCTTTCAAAATACTAATTTTTCTAAATCCACTATATTTCTCTAAGTGAAATTTTTTTTTAAGTGCATAATTTTTTTTAACATCTTTTATGAGTGCAATTTTTTCCCAATTGAAAATTTTTCTAAGGCGATATCTTTTCTATGTGGAAAATTTTTCTATGTTCAAAATATTTTTTGAAAGTACACTTTCTTTTGGTGCAATTTAAGTACTTAGTTTTTCTTAACTAGTACTTAGTTTTTTTTCAAACAAAAAGGGAAGACTTTTGAAAATTTTTTTATCAAAAATGATATGCTTTCAAAAAATTATACTAAGTACTTTCAAAAGGAAAAGAATTTTTTTTAAAAAATTTTCATTGTTGGTGCAAGTGTCTTTTTGTCATTTTTTTGATGTATGCCAAAGGGAGAGAGTAAGCCTAAGTTAGAAATTTTTTTTCCAAAAGGATCAAAATGTTTTTTTTTAAAACTTAGCCCTTTAATCCAATCTAACTTAAGATATTGTCAAACATCACAAAAGGGGAGATTGTTGGTGCAAGATGCATCAGTGATATCCTCCTCGAGTGTTTCAATGTAAAACAATATGCTTAAGTTAGTGATACATTGAACAAGGAAGGGTTAGTCAAGAAAGGAGTACCAAAGTGAAGGAAAGTCCTAGTTAACCTAGGCAATAAGTTCTGGTTCGAAGAATTAGACACTAAGTCCTGATCATGGATTGGGCACTAAGTCCTGGCCACGGGCTAGGCACCGAAGTCCTGACATAGGGTTGAGTAATAAGTCCTAGTCATGGACTGGGCACGAAGTCCTGGTGAGTGAAGCTGGACAAAAGTCCTGATGAGTGAAGTTAGGCAATAAGTCCTGGTTGTGGACTAGGCACGAAGTCCTGGTGAGTGAAGCTGGGCAAAAGTCCTGATGAGTGAAGTTAGGCATGAAGTCCTGGTCGTAAGATTGGGCAAAAGTCCTGGTGAATGAAGCTGGGAAAAAGTCCAACCGGATAGGCCGGGTGGCAACCGTCTCCTGAGAGGAGTAGGTGAAAGACGTGTTTCTCGGGAAGGGAACATAGGCGTCGGTTGGACATTGGGATTCATGGGAAATCCGAAGTCTGAACCAATTCGTTAAGGTTAATATATCTGTATATTTGTCTTGTCTTTGATTGTATGGCAGGTATCTAAAGTTGGAGGCAAGACAAAAGAGCTAACAAGGAAGAAAAAGCTGCCAGGAAGGTTGTCTAGGGCGCCTGTATCAATACAGGCGTCCTGGATTGGGCAGCCCCTTCCAGGTGCCTGAGGGCTCCCAGGCGCTTGTGTTGATACAGGCTGTAAAATCCGATACTTTACCCCAGTCTAGAAAATTTTTCAGAAATTATTCCGAGAAAATTTAGAGTTTTCGGACTTTGAAATGAAGTTGAGAGACTAAGAGGCTTGATAGTTTAAAGTTTAGAGGGCTCAAGGCCTATTAAAGTAAATTATGGAGGTACTGAAATGCTTAAAACCTATTTAAAATGGTGTGTATTTACAAAGCCCAAACTGGTTGGACTAAAAGGTAAAATGGCCACACATTAAAAAACAACAAAACCTAATCTTCTCATTTCTCCGCCCCCCCCTCTTTGCCCGACTCTTCTCCCTCTGCCTGCGCGCGACGCCGAAGCGGCTCCCTCCTCGAGCGATCACAACTCCTTCTCCCGTCTTTTACTCTTGCCGACGGCGGAGTGGCGTCCTTGCGTCGCCGTCGGGGTTGACCTCCCTACATCCAGTGTCGCCTTTCCCTCGGATTAGGTAGGGATTTCATCGGGCGGGGTTCTTCCGCATTTGGGATCACCACGAATCAAAGGGAGTGCTTAGCCCTAATCTCTCTCTATCCCTCGCAGGCTCTTGTTAGGATTGTTGGAGGAAGGATTAGCTGGAATCTCAGTGAATCAAGGTGGAGGAGGTGGTCAGTTGTCGGCTCAGGTAAGGCATGCCTAATTTCGAGCTTGGATTGTTGTTAGGATTGGGTTTCTGATAGCTGTGTAACTGTGATGTTGGATTTTGGAAATGGAATCGTGTAGATCCTGTTTTCCTCCCTGCGACAAGACTTATTGTTGGATTTGATTTATTTAGGTTTCATTACTTTTGATCTTCTACGATCTTGGATTTTTGCTTGTTTTAATCGAGTTCGGAGTTGTTCTGGCTCATATGGATTTTGCTGTAACGCCCTACCTTATATCTACCCTAAAGGTGGGGTTACGGGTCCATACATTCATATTATTATATCATGTTAAGCATGTATATCCAAACAAAACAGTTACATACAAGAAATGAAGTAGGCATGCTTATTGAAGACTAAATTACCAAACATGGTTTTGAACAGGATAAAACATAGAAATATAGCAAGCAAAGGAAGCATTCATAAGAAACAGAAAATAGTAATTACCTAGCATTTTCCTTAGCATGCATTCTACAACATTTAAACATTAATGATAGTATTATCTAGCATAGCATAAGTTCCATATCACTAACTCAATCACAGTAGAGTAGTCATGATCATCACCCATTCAGAGTACAACAATACAATTTCAATAGCAATTATTGAAAGCAGTTTAGATTCTAGACAAAACAAGGTAGATAGAATCTTTCGTTCTTTCCCGAGCCATCCCCACACACATCCTCCAACCTTCCCTCTGCCTCTTCCTTTAGTTCGAGTATTTCTTACCGCTATCTGCAGCATAAGAAAAATAACAGGAACTAGTAAGCAAAACATGCTTAGTAAGAATCCGGGCCTACTCGCAAAATCCATATCAATACATCATATCATGTACACAATAATCAGATAGAATTATCAGCATTATAAGCATCTCATCAAAGCATCATAAACATCACATCAATTTATCTCTAAGTACTTTACGGAACAAGATCACATGATGAGAAATGTTTTTCAAAAAGGTTCCATAATGGTAAGTACTTTAAAATATCATATCATCATCCAGGGCCCAGTTGTCGTACCACGTCATCATGCGCGTTCCCTAATAAATTGGGATAGCGAGCCACCAATCTAATTAGAGCAGGACCCTTCCGTCCTACCAATGCCATGACCTTAACATGCTCATAGGATTTGTTTAACGACCCCCTTCCGAGTCGGGTACACAACTTTCCAAAGTAAAGTAATTTATCATGCAATTACTCATATATGTATATGCCTAAAGGTACTCTTTAATCACTTCTCAAGGGACACACCACACATTCGGGTGCTCTTGATCCCCTAGGGACACACCACGCATTCGGGTGCTCTTGATCCCAGTTTCAATAGAGTATCCCTTTTAAGCATATTATCAACCACATCATGTTCATATCATCAAGGTGCCCCATGGGCTATAAGACATGCTTTTATACCTAACAAGATAGGTCACATACATTATACTCATATCATATAATTAATAGCATGCTTCGTGATTTCATCAAGTACTTCCCAACCCTAGGACTAGGGTTGGCCGAAAGTCACATGTAAGGGAATTTCTCTTTTTTTTCATCCAATTAAAACATTCATTCAAGCATTTCTACAAACACCTCAAGTACACTTCATGCTAACAATTGAACCATGGTTTAAGCCTCAAGTGGGGTTAGCATCCACTAACCCTAAATTACAAGGGTTTGGCCGAAACCTTGTAGGGTATCAAACCCTAATTTTGTCCTTCCAAAAAATTTGGAAACATCACATATGAGTATACCCTAGGTCTTAAGGGTTGTTTTCATGTATTGAAAAATTCCCTCACTCATTCCTTAGGGTGTGGCCGAAACCCCTTAAAGGACAAAACCCTAGTTTTTGTTCTTGACACCATGAAGAAAATCCATCTACATGTATACCCTAAGTCTTAAGGTCTTCCCATGCATCAAAGTTGGATCAAAACTTTCTCTTGGACCCCTTACAAGAGTTGGCCGAAACTTCCACTAGGGAAGTTCTTGTGAATTTTCAAAAGAATGAATCTAACATACATTCGATAACAATTATGCCACAGGCGAGAGGATACTTACATCCTAGCGCTGGATTTTAACCTTCTTTAAATCGTAGGGTACCCTACACTTGGAGGGTATGCGAAGATCCCTTTTCTTCCAAAACTTCTCCTTAGTATTCCTTGATCTTGGTGGAAGGCAAAGACACTTGGCTTCCCTTCCTTGCAATTGCCCTAGGGTTAGAACCCTTGGATGTTGGTTTCGAAAATGGCAAAAAGGGAAGAGGGCTAGGCTCGGCAAGAAGAAGAAAGGAGGAAGAAAAATGAAGTAACTTCCTCTAACTTCCTTCTCTTAATCCTATTTATACACCTCTTGTGAAGAAGCATGTCTCTTCACTCTTACGCACTTAACAAGCATGTTCCTTTCTCCTTCTACATGAAATATTGCTTGGTTCATTGGTTATGACATGGTGAGTGTAACTAGGAGGTCCAAGGTTCAATTCTTGGTTCCTCCACTTTGCACTTTCTTTTTAGCACCATTCATTTCCAAGTCCAATAAACCAAGCCCATCATGAAATTCATAATATGAATAATATTGTATGAATTCAGAATATTTCATAATATCCCAAAAATATTATTTCATAATATTTTTAATATTCCATATTCATAAATATAATATTTCATGCTAATATTTCATGATAATAATATTTCATGAATATAATATTTCATGCATATAATATTTCATGCATTCATAACATTTTATAGCATGTGATTGCATGAAATTCATATCATTTCATTATAACCATTTTCATACATTGTCATGATTTTACGTTGACAAATTTGGGGTGTTACAATCCTCCCCCTCTTATAGAAAGTTCGTCCCGAACTTTAAAATAGTTCTGGATACTTTGATCGCATCGTATCTTCCTGTTCCCAGGTGGCTTCTTCGAACTGCTCGTTTCGCCACAGAACCTTTACTAAGGATATTTCCTTGTTCCTTAGTCTTTTAACTCCCCGATCGAGGATCTGGATCGGTCGGCGTTCGGAACTAAGACTCTCTTGTTCTTGCACTGGTGGGGGTTCTATCATTTGACTCGCATCAGGGGTACACTTCTTGAGCATCGACACATGGAAGACGTTGTGGATAGCCGCCATTTCTGGCGGTAGCTCCAGCTCGTAGGCCACCTTGCCTACTCGTCTCATAATCTGATAGGGTCCCACGTATCGCGGACTCAGTTTCCCCTTCTTTCCGAATCTCATCACCCCTTTCATAGGGGCTACCTTCAGAAATACCGAATCCCCAACCTCGAACTCGAGCGGTCTGCGTCGCTTATCAGCGTAGCTCTTTTGCCGACTCTGAGCAGTCTCTATCCTCTGGTGGATATTCTTTATGGCCTGAGTGGTCTCATCAATAATATCAGTCTGGAGTCCCATCTCCCTCTTTTCCCCACTCTCATGCCAGCATAAAGGAGATCTGCATTTTCTTCCGTACAGTGCTTCGTACAGTGCCATCCCGATAGTAGCCTGATAACTGTTGTTATAAGCAAACTCTGCCAGGCTCAGGTATCGACACCAGCTTCCCTTGAAGTCCAAGGCGCAAGCTCGCAACATATCTTCTAATATCTGGTTTACTCGTTCAGTCTGCTCGTCAGTCTGGGGATGAAAGGCTGTACTGAACTTCAGCTTCGTGCCAAGGGCCTTTTGCACGTGTCCCCAAAAATCAGAAGTAAATCGACCGTCTCGGTCAGAGACGATGGTCTTGGGAACCCCGTGTAGTCGGACAATATCCTTGACGTACAGTTGAGCCAACTGCTCAACTGAATAAGTCATCCTGATAGCCAGAAAATGTGCAGACTTGGTCAGCCGGTCCACAATAACCCATATACTATCATATCCATTCGTAGTCCGAGGCAGCCCGGATATGAAATCCATAGATATGTCCTCCCATTTCCACTCGGGAATAGGTAGAGGTTGCAGAACTCCCCCAGGTCTCTGGTGTTCTGCTTTGACCCTCTGGCAGGTCAAACACATGCTGATATAATGGGCTACATCTTTCTTCATGCCGGACCACCAAAATTTGCCCTTCAGATCTTGATACATCTTGGTAGACCCAGGATGCATCGCATAAGGTGTTCCGTGAGCTTCTTCGAGTATCCTCATCCGTAAGTCGGAGTCGTCGGGAACGCATAATCGATCCTGGAAATATAAGACTCCGCTCTCAGAAATCCGGAATCCCTCGTCCTTGCCTTCGAGAATCTCCTGCCTGATTCTTCGAAGACTCGGATCGAGATTCTGCTTCTCCAGAATACCATCAAATAATGTCGGCGCAATCTGTAGAGTAGAAAGCTGTCCCGATATTATCTCGATTCCGAAATCCATAATCTCTTCCCCTAAGGGTCGTGGCAAGGCCGACAAAGACAACAATGCAGCACAAGATTTTCTACTGAGAGCATCTGCTACCTTGTTGGCTTTTCCCGGATGGTACAAGATCTCACAGTCGTAGTCCTTGACCAATCCGAGCCATCGGCGTTGTCGCATATTCAGGTCTTTCTGGGTGAAGAAATACCGCAGACTCTGGTGATTAGTAAAGACCTTGCACTGAGTGCCATATAAATAATGCCTCCATGTTTTCAGCGCAAAGACCACCGCTGCTAATTCCAAATCATGGGTAGGGTAGTTCCTTTCATGTTCCTTCAGTTGCCTAGAGGCATAGGCAATTACCTTCCCATTTTGCATAAGTACAGCTCCGAGTCCAAGTTTGGATGCGTCGCTGTACATATCGAAACCCGTATCATTTTCCGGAAGAGTCAATATAGGAGCGCTAGTCAGTCTCCTTCTCAGTTCAGAGAAACTCTTCTCGCATTCCTCGGTCCAGGTATATTTCTTATCCTTCTTTGTCAAAGCTGTCATAGGAGCTGCAATCCGAGAGAAGTTCTCTACGAATTTTCGGTAGTATCCTGCTAGCCCCAGAAAACTTCTGACCTCGCTGGCATTCTTGGGTCTGGACCAGTTACTTACGGCCTCAATTTTGATTGGGTCGACCATCACTCCGTCCTTGGAGATAACATGTCCCAAGAATGACACTTGATTCAGCCAGAACTCACATTTCGAAAATTTAGCATACAGTTGTTCCTTCTGAAGAATCTGTAATACTATACTCAGGTGCTCTGCATGCTCTTCGGAAGTCCTTGAATAAATAAGGATGTCGTCGATGAAGACGATCACAAATCTATCGAGAAATGCCGAGAAAATCCGATTCATAAGGTCCATGAATATTGCCGGAGCATTAGTAACTCCGAACGGCATCACTACGAACTCATAATGTCCGTATCTCGTCCGGAAAGCAGTTTTGGATATATCCTCATTTTTTACCCGGACTTGGTGATAACCAGACCTCAGATCGATCTTAGAGAAAACCGTAGCTCCCTTTAACTGATCGAACAGGTAATCTATCCTGGGTAGAGGGTACTTGTTCTTTACGGTCACATTGTTTAATGCCCGATAGTCGATACACATACGCATCAACCCATCCTTCTTTTTCACGAACAGTACGGGAGCTCCCCAGGGGGAATGACTAGGGCGGATAAGTCCCTTGTCGAGTAGCTCTTGTAGCTGTCCTTGCAATTCTTTCAATTCAGTCGGCGCCATTCGATATGGTGCCTTCGAGATGGGGTTAGTACCAGGAATCAAATCAATGGCAAATTCAACCTCTCTTTCAGGTGCTAACCCTGGTAAGTCATCAGGAAATACCTCTGGATAGTTGCATATGACTTCGACGTCTTCTAGCTTCGGGTCCTCTCTAGGACGAGTATCAACCACATGAGCTAGAAATCCAGAACATCCATTCTCTAACATTTTCCTTGCCTTCAGAGCCGATAAAAATTTGCCAGTCTTCTTCTTTGGCTTGCCGATAAATTCAAAGAGAATCCCCGTCTCGGGTCGGAAGATAACCCTTCGTTTACGGCACTCGATAGAAGCGCCGTATTTAATCAAGAAATCCATGCCCAATATCAGATCATAATCGGCCATATCAAGCACTATCAGATCGCAGTAGAGTTCCCTATCTGCGATGCTGATCGGTGCGGCCCGCAGCATTTGGGTAGAGGGCATCACCTCTCCCGAGGGCAATGTAGTCAGAAACTTGCAATCTAGTTCTTGCAGTGGCATATCATATCTCGTGGCATATAGCATAGAAATAAAGGAATGCGTTGCTCTAGTGTCAAATAATGCAGTAGCAGGATGACTGTAAATAATTATCTGACCTGTGACAACAGTAGAGGCAGTCGCCACATCTTCCTTTGTAAGCGAGAAAACCCGGGCGTCCGTTGTAGCAGGCGGGGCTTCTAACCGCCCCTGATAAATAGGAGTACCATCAATCGCAGCCTGCATATGGTGAAGCTGGGGAGGAGCACCTTTGTGCTGAATATACTGCTGCTGAGGTGCCTTAGCGGCAGTAGGACACTCTCTGGCAAAGTGTCCTTCCTTCCCGCAAGTATAACATCTCTTGGCATCCCAATAGCATGCCCCAAGGTGCATCTTCCCACAGGTGGCACAAGGAGGGTGCTTAGGCTTCTTGCCTTTCTGATCACCATTAGACTTGTTCCATGACCTTCTTTTCCCGTTGTGGTTCTTCTTCCAGTGGGGGTTGGTGTTCTGAGTCTTTTGATTTCCTGACTGGCTCTGATTCTGTGTACTGACTGGGGCCTGCTTCTGTTGGCTGATATTCTTCAGATAGTGCTCAGCATTCAAGGCACCACTGACTAGCTCTTCTGCAGTCAGTGGCCTATGAACGCCACCAGCTACACTCAGAGCAATGTCAGGCCTAAGCATTCTTAGCATTAATCTGACCCTTTCCCTTTCAGTACTAACCAGCTCAGGACATAATCGTGCCAGTCGGTTAAATTTCTGGACGGCCTCATTGACAGAGAGATTCCCCTGTCGGAATTCGGTGAACTCATCGAAATGTCTGTTGGTCACCCTCATATGAATGAACTCCTCCAGAAATTCAGACTCAAAATCCTTCCACTTCATCTGGTCCACTGGTCTTCTGGCCTTCACCCGTTCCCACCACATCCGAGCATCGCCGGAGAGGCAGAACGAGACACACTTGACCTTCTCATGTTCCGGCCAGTCAAGAAGTTCTACAGTGCTTTCCACTGTTTTGAGCCAGGACTGGGCGTCCCACGGCTCGCAGGCACCGGAGAACTTATCCGGCTTCAGTCGCTGCCACTGTATCAAATAGGCTTCCTATCGGACTGCTCTGGCCGTAGTGTCCGAGGGCGCCTGTGCAGTCGGAGGCTCAGTGGTTACGGCGTTCTGACTCCCAGCAGGAGTGGCAGTGTTAATCTGCTGGGTCATCAGAGTGGTTATCCTCTGCTGCTGCTCAGTGACCTGACGCTGCAGCTCTGTGATCACCTGCATCAGATCAGGTGGGGGTGCTGTCTCGTTACCCCTAGTTCTACGCCCTCTAGTCATATCTATTAACAGTAAATAGATAGATATAAGCCTTAACACCACTTTGTTAGGCAAGCATCAATCATCTCATATAGTAGTACTGTACATGAAATAAATAAAGCGAGTTTAGGATTTCTTACTTGGAAGTGGCAGGAGGAAGCTTGATGTGTGTGTGATGGAGGGGAAATCTGCTCTGATACCAACTTGTAACACCCGACCTTATATCTACCCTAAAGGCGGGGTTACGGGTCCATACACTCATATCATACAGTCATGTTAAGCATGTATATCCAAACAAAACAGTTACCTACAAGAAGTGTAGTAGGCATGCCTATTGAAGTCTCATTTACCAAGCATGGTTTTTCATTTCTTTTATATCTACATGCATTTACAACCTAACAGGAAGATCATGTAGCACACTAAAGCATGGAATAAACATGGTGTGAACAAGATACAACATAGGAATATAGCAAGAGTTATCTAGTCTTAGTTACATGCTAAGGAAAATACTAGGTAATTACTATTTTCTGTTTCTTATGAATGCTTCCATTGCATGTAACTAAGACTAGATAACTCTTGCTATATTCCTATGTTGTATCTTGTTCACACCATGTTTATTCCATGCTTTAGTGTGCTACATGATCTTCCTGTTAGGTTGTAAATGCATGTAGATATAAAAGAAATGAAAAACCATGCTTGGTAAATGAGACTTCAATAGGCATGCCTACTACACTTCTTGTAGGTAACTGTTTTGTTTGGATATACATGCTTAACATGACTGTATGATATGAGTGTATGGACCCGTAACCCCGCCTTTAGGGTAGATATAAGGTCGGGTGTTACATTTGCCATGTACATATGATGATTTGGAGATGGGTTTCGTGATTGTTTGTTGTGAACTTGAGTGAGTTCCATTCTCTGTGGTTTGGTTGTAATCAGTTTGGGAAATTGGGATTAGATTCTGTTGTTGGAGTATGCTATTCGATTAGATCTGTTATGTTGAGATGGTGAGTTGTTAGTTTCCCTATGGTGGTTTTATTGCAGGTTACGATGCATGAGTTGTAGAGAGGATATTGTTTTTGGCAATCAATATCTATTAATCTGGATAATCTTTCTAATTGTGGCATGTTCCTGATGTGGGAACTCTATGTGTGTGACTTTGATTTGAGGTGGCAAAGGTTTGGGTTGCCATGGGAGGTCCATTGAATCGTCTATTGATTGGGTTGGATATTGTAGATCTATGCTAAAGTTCATTTGATTTGTTTTAGGTCATTACCGTGAACCTGGTGTTGGTTTTGATCTAGATTGTGGGTAAAATAGAATTACGAAGATGAATGAATCTATTCGAATTGTGTTGTTTCTGATGTTGTTAATTTTGATCATGGTGTAGTAATTCGTGAGGTATCTTTTACCTTGGGTGAGGTTATGTGTATGATTTTTGGTGATAGATCGAATTCGGAGACTTTTTGACGTAGTATCTGAATTAGAGTGTTT
The DNA here is from genome assembly GCA_024364735.1 of Boesenbergia rotunda. NCBI lineage: Eukaryota > Viridiplantae > Streptophyta > Magnoliopsida > Zingiberales > Zingiberaceae > Boesenbergia > Boesenbergia rotunda. The sequence goes on along the minus strand of JAGFNQ010009689.1, from coordinate 40,898 downwards.
GTGCCCTATTTGATACTACATGCCTTTTATCCGTGAACTGTCATTTTGAGAATGTTACGGTAAATTGGATTGGATACTAATTTAGGGGTTGGATGAACCTAAACTCGAAACCGAACTCCAAAGATAGCAAGGACTAATCATTTAATTAGGAAATTAAATGAAATACGAGGAGTGGGATAATCTTAATGAAGTTTGGGGATTTGTTTAGCTACTTAGTAATTGTTTGATAGCTAAACATTATGCCTTTGATACAGGGCATTGATTGGATATATCATTGCTGATTAGCGGACGGAAGGTTCTTTCGGATACGAGCATCTTGCGATTGAGGCGGGTACCCTTTGACTTATCTATCTTGATATTGTCATTTTGTTATGCATAGAATGTTATAGATAGCAGTAAGATTCTATGATATCCTTGGTTATTATGTCTGTTCTGGATATTGTTGTTTATCCCTGTTTATTATGCCAGTTCTGGATACTTGTTGTTCATCCCTGAGTTATTCTGCTGTTAGTTCAATACAGTCTCAGGTATTGTCATATCCATTTGTATGCTAGAGATCGTGGTATTGTCCCCTGCATTTGATCTTGAGGGATTGGTAGTGTTCCAGTCAGTATACCTTGTAGGTTACCTGTATTTCCTGTTATAGGATTTCAGACTGAGACTTAGTATACTGGGGACTTGGGAGGGAGGTATGTGTATCTAGCATACACCATCTCTGCATTATTGCATGCTGACCCACGCGGACGCTGTGGACGATGTCCTGACTGGGTACAGGTTGTCACAGCTCAACCCACGCGGACGTTGTGGACGATCCTGACTGGGACTAGGGGGTGACACATGTCATTGCATCAGGATGCTTTATATGTTTGGGGCGTGCACCATCCTTGCATTATTGCATGCCGACCCACGCGGACGTTGTGGACCATGTCCTGACTGGGTACAGGTTGTCACAGCTCTACCCACGCGGACGTCGTGGACGATATCCTGACTGGGACTAGGGGGTGACACATTCATTGCACCATTGCATACTTTGCATCGTGCATTGTTTGCTGCACTTGATTCTTGCACTTGTTTGACATTGCATATACTGGAGACTTGTTATCCTGCTTATATGTCTATTGTTGTTCCATTTGGTATTTATTACCCTCTTTCCAGGTTAGATGGATTCAGGTATGTATCTACTCAGTGTGTGCAGTACTAGTCTTTCTCTACTGTTGATATGAGTCTGTATTAGCTGAACTCTTAGTGTTGGTATAACCTTCTATGCATATCTGTTGGGTATTCGCTGAGTTATGGACTCACCCCGTTGCCATATATGTTTATTTCAGGTTGATGTCTGCGAGGAGATCCCCAGCCGCCAGTCCCCAGCTCCAGAGGAGCTCCTTTTGATTTTGGTTTTCCGTTGTTTCATTTATGGACCCTGTAGTATTTACTTTGCTTCCGCTATTATGTTTTTAAACATGTATGCACGTTTTATTTGAGGGCATTGTACTTTAGAGTCCTATGTTGGACTTCGTTTGATTTCGGTTTTGTTCCTGCCTCCTGGCAGCTCAGGTGAGTTCGGATTTGGTTTTTCAATAGTTATAATCATATAACTGTTGTTTTTGCATATATCTGAGGCCTGAGGCCCTTTAAACTGCGTGGTTATGTTATATTATCTGTGTGTATGTGTAAATTGTACGCAGGACAGGGGAGGTGCTGTCCGATTTTCTATTGGATCAGCGGCTCCTGGGTCTCGGGGCATGACACAGGCGCCTAGGAAGGGGATCTTATCCCTGCTGCGAGTTCTCCGTGAAGCTGACGTTTAACCGAGACTTATGAGGCTCCCCCTTCAACACAGGCGCCCCAATGACTAGTATATAAAGGGGTTCGACTCCTCAACTCAGAACACTAATTCCGAGATCATTCTAAGCATTCCGAGTGATGATAAAGCACTAAAGATGAAGCTCTGCGACCATGGAGGCTCCAGGAGAAAGTGGGCGACACTTCGGAGTTCCAGATCGGCTGGGCGTTCGACTTTTCTGTTTTGGTTTGCTTTTACTTTTCTGCACTTAATTTTGTATCTTTTTTATTGTAAAATGTGCACTGTAAGATGGGTTTCTCTGCCTCTGGAATGTCCGGAAAGGAGACCATTAGTGGACGGGTGTTTCCTGTGCTTAGGCCTTGGATGTAGTGACCCTGGGGGGTTGGGAACTAAGTAAAATCCGTGTGCACTCTGAGTTTTGTATTTTATTCATTCATTCTATTTTCCCCTGCTACTAACTCTGTATCTAGAATGAACCCTGAAAGCCTACGAAAGACGTCTTTCCGCAAAGTTTTTTTAAGTCGATATTCACCCTGTTGGGACCGGGTGCATGTCGACAGGGATACGAGTTCGTAAAATTCAAAATTTTTACGTGCAGCGGAAGAGTTTGCATAAAATAATTTCCTAAATTATTTTAACTTCGTATCTAGCATGCAACCTTATAGTGTATCGACATAATCATAAAATAAAAGTTTGCGAAAAGTAAACTAATTTACCAAGTACCTCGCGTAACTCGAAGTAAGGGACGAGATCCAACCGTAGCGTCCCTTGGAAGCTTCGCCTCTATTCGCGTCCACGCCGAGTTCTCTTCGGGATGACTTCGCAAAGTCACGAGTTTTGTGCCGACGAGAACTACTAGATTCTCTATAGGCACAACTTGAAAGATCAAGAGAGGAGTTAGAAACTAACCAACAAGAAGCAACGGAATCGAATTCCGAGAGGAGAGGAGTCGCTATCCGCTTCTTCTTCTTCTTGTTCGGGTTCTTCTTCTTCTAGTGGCTCACGGCAACACCTCCTTGGTGTTGTGATTGGGCGCCGGCCCTAGAGGAACTAGGGTGTGCCGGCCCTAGAGAGCTAGGGTGCGCCGGCCCTAAGGAAAGAAGAAGAGAAGGAGGAGAGAAGAGAAGAGAGAGATGGAGAGCTCCAATAATAATCACTTGATTGGAATTAAGGGCTAGCCTTTGGTTCCTTTATATCGTAGCAACTCCTTTGCTAAGTCTCCCTCTAAACCGAATTAACGGAATTAACGGAATTAGTTATAAGAAATTTTATCTTATAAATTTTCTTATTGCTTATTCCTTTTAATCCTAGTTTTATTATAACCATTTATAATAAAACAAATTAGTTATCATAAGAAATTTATCCTATAAATTTTCTTATGAATTTTATTATAACTAACTTTATAATAAAACTAAATATTTATCATAAGAAATTTATCCTATAAATTCTTATGAATTAATTCCGTTTAAACCAAATCTTTATTATAAACTAATTTATAATAAAAACTAATTCTTCTTCTCTTTAAATTATGGAATAAATTTTATAAGAAATTTATAAACTTTCTTATTATGGATAAATCAATTCATAATTGATTTTATAAAATTAAAATGAACCAACTCATGGATTATTTTAATCATCCATAAAAGAATAAATTTCTATAAATTTTATTTATATAAATTTCTTTATACAAATTTATTTATCCATAATTTATAAAATAAATCGCGCTAGATTTATTTTATTAATTAAACCAATTAAATTGGTTTTCTCCTTTTATTTGGCCGGCCACCAAAGAGGGGTTTACACCCTCTTTGGTCGGCCAAACCCAACCCGGACCGTCGCGAATTAAACTCATTTAATTCGCCCAAAAAGCCTTCAAAAGACTTAGTCATTTTTAGCTTCTAATGCGCCTCTGACTAACTCAGATTCGTCTTATTTCTCTTGATCGGAAAATCCAATTTTCAACTCGTTTTAAATCCCTCGGATTACTCGTAGTGCGTGTGACTAAATAGGCTTTCGATTTATGTTGGCCGTCTATAATTAACTAATTATAGAACGATCATGAGTGACACCTAGTAGTACATCATGATCCCCAATTAATCAAAAGATCAACGGTTTGACCTCAGAAGAAATTATTCTGAAACCCTTCAGCAGCTCTAATGAATCGTGCCCCATTCCCTTCACCACCTTATACCCACTTGGTTCAGGACACGGTCAATGGTGTCAGTCCCCACTAGGCTGACTACATCACACCTAGCCCAAGTAATGTCTTACTCGTCCTTTGGATTTCTAATTACTCTCATGTATTTTAGAGACTCTCACTCTAAACATGATATGCTCTGGCCAGAGGCTTTGAGTAACAATCCGACGATAGGCCTGGGTATACATCTCCTCGCAAGGAGTGGTGAATCCTTTGTAGGCTGTTCAAACATCTTCGGGCACTTCGGCTTACACCCGATCATCCTGGGTCCACACCTCCTTGGAGATGCTTGCTTAAGATGTCAAAGTATAAGTCTCCATGACCAAGATGACTTGAACACCGCAAGTCAAAGGAACATCGCACTTAAGCCGCAGTAAGACCTTCATTGACATATCTACATGTAGATTCCCATATGAAGTCTTACAGCTAGTCACTCCAATGAACTAGTTCCCTTAACTAGCATCCATGTTTATCTCCGGACATCCCAATGTCACCAGCCAGTGAGAATCAGCTGATTAGAGAATAACCCATGCTAGTCTCAACAGAATTGATAGTGTCCGTTTTTATCAATTCATCGACTAGGGATATTTTCAATACTTCACATTTGCGCATTTAGAGATAATCACTAGTTGTGATCTCATCACAAATTCTCTTATGCTGTGAGTTGTATTGCGGACATTCAGTAGATGAGTTTAAGATCTCAATCAAATACACAAGCATGTATACTCAAATAGTGAATTATCATTTATTAATATAAATATTTTACAATCATAAGGTGATTGCCTTAGGACACTTCTCTCATATCACTAACACACCCCCCCTCTATCGACGGCGTGCGAAACTTGAAAGGAAAGTTATAGGTTTAGGTGGAAAACATTAAGCGAAAAAACATAAGAAAATTAAAAAAAAAGAAAAAATTAGTATAAATAAAATTTATAATTTATAATTTATTTAAAGAATAATTTATTTGAGTAATAAATATTTTAAATTAATGAAATGAATCTAAATATGATGGCTATAAAATATTATTAAATTAAGTTAATGGTTTAAATTAAAATCATTAAAATAAAATTTATTTCTTATAAAATTAAATTAAAATTATTGATCAATTTGAACTTCAATAAGCTAATAAATAAATTTGTTTGATCAAAAATATTTAATTATTAATTAATTCTTTTTTTTGCATCGACGAAATGACCACATATATGATGAAGTTTGTGTGAAATGACCGTATATATGATGAAAAACATATAAATGCTTCATGTCCCTAGTGATGGAGTTTTAAACCAATTCTAAATTATTAGAGCAATAGAAGCAATTTATAGTAACACTTTACAAACGATGCTAAATGTATTCAGTATGAACAATTTTGTAACTGTTGCTAGTCATCTTAATCTTGACTAGACTTCTCTCTGCCAAAAATCAAGTACCGTTTGGCTCAGTCCTTGGTCTATCTGACTAACCCTGAGTACTATTCTCTCAGCAAAAACATCAGATCCTGTTTGGCCAACCCTTTGGCAAAATTATCAAACATGGGTTCACCCTACCAAACATCATGTCTTGTTTGGCTTAACCCTTGATCACTTTGACAGACCTTGGTATATTGTCAAACATCAAAACACTAGAGGTTGACTGCTCATAACTGAAGCTCTTTGCACCAACACACTATGCCTAAATCGTCCGAGATCGACAACACACTACTTTGATGGCGAAACTCCCTCGTTCTTCTTTAAGCAAGTGTTGTCGATATAAATTTGGATTTTTATTCTATAAATAAATTTACATATTCTATAACACATTTTGCAAATTATAGAATTGCCCAACGAAAATGGTCAAAGATCGTGGGCCTTGGAGTAGGAGCCATTACAGATTTTGAACCACGTAAAAAAAAAATTGTTAGCATTGTTTTGACTTTGATCACTTTTCTTTATTTCTACTTCGTTTACCACGTTTTAAAATTTGGAAAATTTCGTATCAGTATTCACCCCATCTCTCTATTGATCTCATCGATCCCATAGTAGGAACCAAGCTCCCCATTGCACCAATATCTCTTCAGAATCTTGCATTGTGGTTTTCATCTGACTAGGAGTATGAGTTTCTTCATCTTGGAGTTTATCCCAGAAAGTAGCCTCTACATGTTGAGATTGATGTTACCCATCTAGTGATGAATCATCATGGAATTCTGATAGACTCTAGAATTCTTGTAAGTGTTGGTGCAAGTTACATCAATGATGTTCTCCTCTAAGTGTTTTAATGTTTGACAATTTACTTAAGTCGGTGATACAGTGAACAGACAAAGGGGAGTTGGGAGAGAAGTAACCAAAGTGAAGAAAAGTCCTAGTTAACCTAGGCACTAAGACCTGGTGAGTGAAGCTTGGCACTAAGTCCTGGCATAGGGCTGGGCACCGAAGACCTGCTCGGAAGGTGGGCACTAAGTCCTGGTTGAGGACAAGGCAAGAAGACCTGGCCGAGGATTGGGCACCGAAGACCTGGTTCGGGGAATTGGGCAAGAAGACCTAGCCGAGGGTTGGGCACCTAAGTCTTGGACCAAGGGTTTGGGCACAAAGTCTTGGTCCGACGGGAGCGATGACTAAGGACAGGAGTAGAGACGGGTCAGGGTTTGGGCGTCTCAAGGCCCGGAAGTATCAGAAGCTAAGCAAAAGTCCACCCGAAGGACTAGGTGGCAACCGTCTCCTGAGAGGAGTAGGTGAAAGGTGCATTCTCGGGGGTGGGAACTTGCGTCGGTTCGACCTAGGGTTTCGTGGAAATCTGAAGTCCGAACCAAGTCCGTAAGGCTAATATTGTATGTATATTTGCTTTGTGTTTGTGTATCTTGCAGGTACCAAGAACCGGAGACAAAGCAGGTGAAAAAACAAGGGCTGGAGGCATTGAAGCAGGGCACCCCCATCAGTGGGGGCGCCCCCATTGATGAGGGGGCCCAAGCCAAAGGTAAAAAATGCAGGATAAGTGAAGCAGGCAGAATAGGCTTCAAGCAGGGCGCCCGGGAGGTCCGGGGCGCCCGGGTTCAAAGCTGTATTTGCTGTTTCGAGTTCGAAACACAGATAAGGCTTCATGAGGGCGCCCGGGAGGTCCGGGGCGCTCTGGTCAAAGGTTTTATCAGCTGCGGCGAGGTCGACGTGGGGATAAGGTTTGACCGATTTTATCGGGGCGCCCCCGACGCCTAGGGCACCCCCAGGAGTGCTATAAAAGGGGCTTCGACCCATCTGCTTCAAACACGACTGCAGTAAGCCATTCTGATCATTCTAACCAACGACAACGCGGTAAAGACGAGGCTCTACAACCGGGAGGCTCCAGGAGGAATTGCGTGGCACTTCGGAGGTCCAGATCGGCCGAGTTTCAAATCTTGTTTGTTCGGATTGATTTTTATTGTTCTGCATTCAATTCAGTTATCTTTTTGATTGTAATCTTGCACTGTAAGACGGGTTTCTCTGCCTCTGGAAAGTCCGTAAAGGAGACCAATAGTGGACGGGCATTCTCGTGCATAGGCCTTGGATGTACTGACCCTGGGGGGTCGGGAACCAAGTAAAAATACCGCGTGCAATCTGTGTTTGTTTTTATTTTCTTCGTTCTGTTTATTTTCCGTTGCACTAATGCTCTGAGTCTAGAATGAAGATTCGAAAGTCTACGATTTTCTACGACAAGTTTCTAACGGTCGATATTCACCCCCCTCTATCGATGGCACCGGTCCTACAAGTGGTATCAGAGCGGAGCTGCTCTTCACCGGACTAACCGCCGATGGAGCAACAACGCCAGGAGTTGAGAGGGAGCCTAGGGGTGAATCAGGTACAATTTTTTTTTAAAATGTCCATTTTTAAGTTCCATATTTTGTGTTTCACGTGCAGGGAGAGAGGGCACTACAAAAATCAGTGCCCTACTCGTAAGACTCGGTTTACACCATCGGCGGCAAAGGAGACACCGGCGTCAGGAGTCTGAAAAAACAAAGATCACGTACAATGCTTCAAGTGGGGAAAATACGAACACTACAAGTACAAATGTCCGATAAAGGTACGCAAAATTTACGTTCCGAAAAAGTTCAAAATTCCTGCACTGTCTTTAGATAATTTAGTTAATTTTCTGATAAATTAGATTTACTGCATGATAAAATTAATATTTTGCATGACAAATTAGAAAATGCAGATGTGACTAAAATATCAGAAATTAATTATTTAATTCAGAACATTAATTTAGTAATTTCTTAAATAAATTATCATAACTCTAAATCTGATAATGTAAATCCTAATAATTTTATTTTTGATAATATTAAACTTAATTATGATTCTAATTCTAATAATATTAATCCTGATAATTCTAATTCAGATAAATTTAATCCTAAGGATAAATCTGAATTCAAAAATCCTAGGGATAAATCAGAATTCAAAAATCAAAAGGATAATTCTAAATTTGAAAATCCTTTAGATAGTTATGAATTTAAAATTGAAAATTCTGAGGATAAAAAGGATAATTCTGAGGAAAATTCTGAAGATAATAAGGATAATTCTGAGGATCATAAGGATAATTCTGAAGATAATGGAGATGATATCTCTTTAGATATTAATTTAATTATACCCTTAGATAATCCTGGAAAATTAACTACTGCCCACTTTACTCCACCTACTTTGCGGATATTGAAAGATCTAATCTTGAGGAGGAGATAGAATTGTCTAAGATAAAGGTCATAGTTAATATAAATCACAAAAGTTCAAATAAATCTGAATTATTAGAAAAACTTGAAAAGAAAAATAAGGATGAGTCAGAAATTTTTGAAATAATGAAGATGCTGAACCTAAATCCACAACTATTAATTAATCATTTCAACCTTAATTATTCAACTAAATCTTAATTAAGTCAATAAATACAACTAAAACTTAATTAAGTCAATTAAATTCAACAAATTATTAATTAAGTCAATTAAATTCAACTAAATCGTAATTAAGTCAATTAAATTAAAATTAAATTAAATTAAATTAAATTCAAATTAAATCAAATTCAAATAAATTAAATTCAAATTAAATTAAATTCAAATAAAATTAAATTAAATTATATAAAATTAAATTAAGATAAAATTAAATTCAAATTAAATTCAATTCAATTAAATTTAAATTAAATTAAATTCAAACCAAATTAAATTAAATTAAATTAAAGTAAATTAAATTAAATTTAAATAAATATATTAAATTAAATTAAATTCAAATTAATTTAAAATCAAACCAAATTAAATTAAATTAAATTAAATTAAATTAAATTAAATTTAAATTAAATTAAATTCAAATAAAGTAAATTCTAATTAAATTAAATTCAAATTAAATTAAATTCAAATTAAATTAAATTCAAAGTAAATTTAATTCAAATTAAATTAAATTAAATTAAATTTAATTGAATTGAATTCATATTAAAATAAATTCAAATTCAATTCAATTCAATTAAATAAAATTCAATTAAACTAAATTCAAATTTAATAAAATTGAGTTAAATTAAATTCAAATTCAATTAAATTCAAATTAAATTAAATTCAAATTAAATTAAATTTAAATTAAATTAAATTAAATTCAAATTAAATTCAATTAAATTTAATTGAATTAAATAAAAATAAATTCAATTAAATTAAATTAAATTTAAATTAAATTAAATTCAAATTCAATTCAATTCAATTAAATTAAATTCAATTCAAATTAAATTAAATTCGAAATTCAATTAAATTCAATTCAATTAAATTCAATTCAATTAAATTCAAGATAAATTAAATTCAAATTAAATTATATTCAATTAAATTAAATTCAATTAAATTAAATTCAAATTAAATGAAGTTCATATTAAATTAAATTCAAATTAAATTAATTTAAAATAAATTAAATTCAAATTAAATTAAATTCAAATTAAATTAAATTCAAATTAAATTAAATTCAAATTAAATTAAATTCAAATTAACTTAAATTCAAATTAAATTAAATTGAATTAAATTAAATTCAAATTAAATTAAATTAAATTAAACTAAATTAAAATAAATTCAATTCTATTCAATTAAATTCAAATTAAATTAAATTAAAATTAAATAAAAAATAAATTAAATTCAATTAAATTAAATTCAATTCAAATTAAATTAAATTCAAAATTAAATTCAATTGAATTAAATTAAATTCAATTAAATTAAATTCAATTTAAATTAAATTCAAATTAAATTAAATTCAAATTAAATTCAATTCAATTCAAATTAAATTAAATTCATATAATATTAAATTCAAATTAATTAAATTCAATTAAATTATATTCAAATTAAATTAAATTAAAATTAAATTAAATTCAAATTCAAATCAAAATAAATTCAAATTAACATAATTTCATTTATATTAAATTCAATTCAGTTAAGTTAAATTCAAATAAACTTAAATTCATTTAAATTAAATTCAAATTAAATTCAATTCAATAAAATTAATTTCAAATTAAATTAATTCAAATTAAATTAAATTCAAATCAATTAAATTTAATTCAATTCATTTAAATTCAAATTAAATTAAATTTAAAACAAATTAAACACAATTAAATTAAATTAAACTAAATTAAGTTCAAATTAAATTAAATTCTAATTAAATTAAATTAAAACAAATTAAATTCAAATTAAATTAAATTCAATTAATTTAAAGTCTAATTAAATTAAATTCAATTCAAATTAAATTAAATTAAATTAAATGAATTGAATTGAATTAAATAAAATTAAATTAAATAAAATTCGATTCAATTAAATTAAATTCAAATTAAATGAAATTCAAACCAAATTCAATCCCATTAAATTAAATTAAATTCTATTTTAATTATATTCAAATTAAATTAAAATCAAATTAAATTAAATTCAATTAAATTTAATTTAATTAAACTTAATTTAATTAAAATAAATTCAAATTAAATTTAATTCAAAACAAATTAAATTCAATTAAATTAAATTAAATTAAATTAAATAAAATTAAATTCAAACTAAATGAAATTCAATATTAAATTAAATTAAATTAAATTTAATTCATTTAAATCAAATTTTTAATTAAATTCAAATTAAATTAAATTAAATTAAATTCAATTCAATTCAATTAAATTCAAATTAAATTAAATTCAAATGAAATTAAATTCAAATTGAATTCAATTCAATTAAATTAAATTGAAATTAATTTAAATTCAATTAAATTAAATTCAAATTAAATTAAATTAAATTAAATTAAATTAAATTCAAATTAAATTTTGTTCAATTAAATTGAAATCAAATTAAATGAAATTGAGATTAAATTAAATTAAATTAAATTCAAATTAAATTAAATTCAAAATAAATTAAATTTAAATTAAATTAAATTCAAATTAAATTAAATTCAATTTAAATTAAATTCAACTACAGTTAAATCTTAATTAATTCAATTAAATATTAATTAAATCAATTAAATAAATTCAATCTTAATTTATTCATTTTCAAATTAATTCAAACTTCAATTAATTCTTAATTAACTTGAATCCAACTTAATCTTAAATTAATTAATCTTGATCTAAACTAAAACCTTACCCAAATCACAACAATTAATTTAATAAAATTAAATAAGTAAAAGTGGGTTGACATATTCGCGGGTTCACACGACATGTATTAAATCGGGAATTTGATACATCTTTAGAAACGTAATTAAAATGCTTTGGACTTGTTTGACTCACGCATAATTGTCATGGCATGCATTTGCTACTTCTTTTAAATATATGACATGTCATTCATATTTAAATTTTATGCATATATTAGAACGGGTATAGGAAAAAGAATAATTAAAACTTGATCAACCTAGTATTGGGTGGCGGTGAGATGATAGTACGTTAGGGAAGCCTTTTCTAATAAGGTCAAGTATACACTACTTGGTCTCTTTAGACTGGTGAAACTAGCCGAAGCTACCAATCCAAGACCCAAACTAGTTAGACCAGAATTTTTCAAAAAGTAATTTTGAAAATGAAATTTCATTAAAAGAATTTGTCAAGGAAAGGGTTGATACATCTAAAATGGGTGAGATGTTAAGGATTAATGAATTGAAAAATATTTTTCAAAATTATTTTTCAAAATTGTTAGAATATTTTTCTAAAGATATTTTTTCAAAATAGTGCTTCAATATAATAATGTTTTTATGGAATTCATGCTTGTTTGATTGATTATGAATATTATACATTTTTCAAAAGTATACCTTTTCAAAAATTGTTTGACTCACTCAATTAGACACAAGCCTCTTAGAACAACACAAAAGTTCCTTAAGGCACTTAGATAGAGTCAAACGATGTTGGGTATAGGGGGAGTGCTTTCATTCTTTTAAAAAAAATTTTAAAGACTTTTCGAAAACTGCACCTTAATCACATGTGTTTTCAAAAAGACTTATACTTTAAAAATTATCATCTTTTCAAATTGTGGTTTCAACATCTATCTTCCTGAAAATTGGTGTTCATTTGATTTTGATAAACCCTAAAGATACAGAGGAAGGTCCACTTCATGATCTAAAAGGACTCCTAGGATGTGTCAGATTTAGGGGGAGTTTGAGTCAACCTTCTGACAAGTTTTAAATTATTTATTTGGAAAATTATTAGATTACTCTTTTGATCTGAATCAAAACCTTAAGACTCAGAGGAAGAATACTTGTGGTTAACAAGCTTCCCAGGACTGAGTCAAGTTTAGGGGGAGGTCAAATTAAAAGAATTATTTAATAACATGTTTTCTTGAACTATATCTTCAAAATACTAACATTTTTTTTCTTAAAAATACCAGTATTTTAAAAAATTCATCTGGTTTTGATCAATTGGAAAAAAAATGTGTTTATCATGAGTTTGGAAAATCTTCCAGAACACTTAGGAAAATATCCTTGTAGTCAACAAGGTTTCCTATGATTGTGTCAGACTGGAAGATAAACTAAGTCAAGTATTATGACTTCAAAATTTCATACATTTTTCAAAATGTACTTACATCCAATTATTCTATTTTTCAGAATTTGTGTCACTTATGAAATTATTTTTATATTTACTTGAGTTTGAAAAATTTTCAGGACACTTAGGAAAATGTCCTTGTAGTTAACAAGGTTTCCTAGGATTGTGTTAGACTGGAAAAGAAACCTAGTCAAGTAAAATATTATGTTTTCAAAATGCATAATATTTTTCAAAAATTACTTATATTTTTCAAAGTCTCATCTTTTTACAAAAATAGTTAGTACTTGCAAAATATGTATAATATATTTTTTAAAAACTTATAGTTTTCAAAATATCTTTCAAAAATGCATCATATCTTTCAAAGTACTTAGTTTTATGCTATGCCTTCAAAAATTTATACTACGTATATTCAAAAAGAACCAAATATTCTCATTGTTGGCGCAAGTATTTCTGGTATTTTTTTTTATATATGACAAAGGGGGAGAGATGCGCCTTAAGTTAGAAATAAAAAAGAATTTTTCCTAGAGGATCAAAAATGGATTTTCAAAACTTAGATCATTTGTTATTTTGATCCCAAGGATAGTAAGGTAGTCCTTTAAACCAATCTAACATATGTTATTGTCAAACATCAAAAAGGGGGAGATTGTTGGTGCAACTTGCATCAATGATGTTCTCCTCTAAGTATTTTAATGTTTGACAATTTACTTAAGTCAGTGATACAGTGAATAGACAAAGGGGAGTTGGGAGAGAAGTAACCAAAGTGAAGAAAAGTTCTAGTTAACCTAGGCACTAAGACCTGGTGAGTGAAGCTGGGCACTAAGACCTGGTGAGTGAAGCTGGGCACTAAGTGTAATGCCCCAAAATTTTCCCATATAGAATGTTATAAAATATTATGGAATCATGAATATGAAATATTATGAAATTCATGAAATATTATCAGAGAATATTATGAATTCATGAATATGAAATATTATGGAATTCATGAAATATTATGATGAAATATTATGGAATCATGAATATGAAATATTAAAAATATAATGAAATAATATTTATGGAATATTATGAAATATTATGAGTTCATGAAATGTTATTAATATTATGAAATTTCATGATGGGCTTGGCTTAATGGGCTATGATATGGATTAGTGCAAATTGTGATAAAAGATGAGGTAGAAAAGAGGAAGCAAAGATTGAACCTTGAACCTCCTAAGTGCACTCACCATGTCATAACCAATGAACCAAGCAATGTTTCTTGTAGAGAGAATAAGAAACATTCTTGTTGAGTCTGGGGAAGCGAAGAGACATGTCTTTTCATGATAAGAGTATAAATAAGAGAGGGGGAAAGGAAGTTACACTTCCTCTTCTTCTTCCCCACTTCACTTTTCGAAAATCAAGATCCCTCTCTCCCTTTCCGTTTTCGAAAAAAACACCACCCTAGGGTTCTAACCCTAGGGAATTGGAAGGAAGAGGACCCATTGGAGGTTCTTGCCCTCTACTAGGGCCAAAAGTGCTAGAGAAGGTTAACAAGGGAAAATTCATCTTCTTCTTCTTCAAGGGTACCCTAAGATCTTAGAGAAGAAGAAAATTCAAGCGAAATGATGTAAGTATCCCCTCGCCTACAGTGTAATCGTTAATGTTTGATTTGTATGTTCTTCTTGTTGTTGTTTTTGAAAAAGGGAACCTTCTTCCCTTGTGCACCATTCGGCCACTCCCAAGAAGGAGGTCTTGGTTACTTCTTGTTGCATGAGGAGACCCCTAGGAACTTAGGGTATGTATATATGTTGTTCCCCATCATGTTGTGATAAGAAAAAGTAGGGTTATCCACCCGACAAGTTTCGGCCAAGAGGGAATAGGCTAGGGCTTTTGGGTTGCTTGCTATCCTATGATGTACCCATGATTAGTAGTGTAGGTAAAGTACTTATGTAAATGTTTGTGTGAATATTTGAAGTCAAAAACCTAGCCTACCCTACCCTACAATGTTTCGGCCAACCCTAGGTGGATTAGGGTTTAAGGTTGTATGATTTTTCCCTATGATATATCCATGCTAAATAGTATAGGCAAGGTGTTTGTGTAAATGCTTGTATGGATATTTGAAGTCAAAAACCTAGCCTAGCCATCCTACAAGTTTCGGCCAACAATAGTTTAGGGTTAGGGTTGCTTGATTTTATTCCCATGATGCATGCTATATATGATATTTGATGATTGTATGGGATGTACCCTATGAGATATGCTTAGGATTGCTAGGATGATTATATGTATATGCATGTGGTGTTAAATGGAATGGTTGATTTGAAACCTTAATTATTAGCATGCTATGATATGTTTATGCATGAGGTGTTTAAATGAGATGTCTGATTGAAATCTTAATTGTTAGCATGCTACCACTTCGTATGATATGAGTATGATCTATGTGACCAAATCTTGTCAGATCTAAAGTATGTTAAGTGGTTGAATTATGAGGTATGTATGAGCATGTCTTATAGCCCATGGGGCACCCTTATGAGATTTCATGTGATATGCACGATGAAATGCTAGAAAGGATACTCCACTAAGTTTGGGATTTAGAACACCCTTATGTTGTGAGGTGTGTCCCAATGGGATCAGAAACACCCTGAAAAAGTGGGTGTCCCTTGAGCAATGGGATCAGAAACACCCTGAAAAAGTGGGTGTCCCTTGAGCAGTGGAAATGGGAGTACATCCTTAGCATATATATGTAAAGACATGATAAGTATTTTACTTTGAAAGTTGTGTACCCGACTCTAAGGAGGTCGTTAAACAAATCCGGGGTACATGCTAACTAAGGACATGGCTCCGGTAGGACGTAAGAGGTCCTGCCCTAATTGGTTGGTGGCTCGCTACCCCAATACATTAGGGAACGCGCATTATGTGGTACACAACCGGGCCCTATATGACATGGATGTATTTTTAAGTAATACCATTACGGAACTATTTTGAAAAACATTTATTGCATGTGATGGGTATACTTAAAATTCTATATGCTGCATGCTTAGAAACTTTGATGTTTAGTATGCTATGATGAACTCATGCTTATGTCTTGTTATGTACACATGTTGTATGTTTTCGTATGGATTTTGCGAGTAGGACCGGATCCTTACTAAGCTTTTATGCTTACTAGTTATGTGTTGTCTTATGCTGCAGATAAAGGTAAGGAACACTTGAACTAGAGGAAGAGGCAGGAAGGCTGAAGATGTGTGGGGTGGTGGCTCGGGAAAGAATGATTCTATATCTACTTATCATGTTTATGTTATGTTTGTGTTTCCCTGATAATAAGTGTTAGTGATTAAGATTGACATGGCATGATAGTATTACCATTGGAAGTCTTTTATATTTGATCATGTTAATAGTTCAACAAGCATGCTTAGTCTTTAGTCCTTACTTTATTGTTTTAATGTCATGCTAGAAGATAGGAAAAAAAATATTACTATATGATTGAGTTGTACGTAACCCCACCCCGAGAGTAGATATAAGGGCGGGCGTTACACTAAGTCCTAGCATAGGGCTGGGCACCGAAGACATGCTCGGAAGGTGGGCAGTAAGTCCTGGTCGAGGACTGGGCAAGAAGACCTGGCCGAGGGTTGGGCACCGAAGACCTGGTTCGGGGAATTGGGCAAGAAGACCTAGCCGAGGGTTGGGCACCTAAGTCCTGGACCTAGGGTTTGGGCACGAAGTCTTGGTCCGAGGGACTGAGCAACTTAGCTGAATGATGACTAAGGACAGGAGTAGAGACGGGTCAGGGTTTGGGCGTCTCGAGGTCTGGAAGTATCGGAAGCTAAGCAAAAGTCCACCCGAAGGACTAGGTGGCAACCGTCTACTGAGAGGAGTAGGTGAAAGGCGCATTCTCGGGGTGGGAACTTGCGTCGGTTCGACCTAGGGTTTCATGGAAATCCGAAGTCCGAACCAAGTCCTTAAGGCAAATATTGTATGTATATTTGCTTTGTGTTTGTGTATCTTGTAGGTACCAAGAACCGGAGACAAAGCAGGCGAAAAAATAAGGGCTGGAGGCTTTGAAGCAGGGCGCCCCCATGCATCCAGGGCGCCCCCATTGATGAGGGCACCCAAGCCAAAGGTAAAAAATGCAGGATAAGTGAAGCAGGCAGAATAGGCTTTAATAAGGGCGCCTAGGAGGTCTGGGGCGCCCTGGTCAAAGGTTTTATTAGCTGCGGTGTGGTCGACGCGGGGATAAGGTTTGACCGAGTTTATCGGGGCGCCCCCGACGTCCATGGCGCCCCCAGGAGTGCTATAAAAGGGGCTTCGACCCCTCTACTTCAAACACAACTGCAGTAAGTCATTCTGACAAACAACAACGCGCTAAAGACGAGGCTCTACGACCGAGAGGCTCCTGGAGGAAGTGCGCGGCACTTCGGAGGTCCAGATCGGCCGAGTTTCAGATCTTGTTTGTTCAGTTTGATTTTTATTGTTCCGCATTCAATTCAGTTATCTTTTTTATTGTAATCTTGCACTGTAAGATGAGTTTCTCCACCTCCGGAAAGTCCGGAAAGGAGACCAATAGTGGACGGGCGTTCCCGTGCATAGGCCTTGGATGTACTGACCCTGGGGGGTCGGGAAACAAGTAAAAATCCCGCGTGCAATCTGTGTTGGTTTTTATTTTCTTCGTTCTGTTTATTTTCCGCTGCACTAACGCTCTGAGTCTAGAACGAAGATTCGAAAGTCTACGATTTTCTACGACAAGTTTCTAACGGTCGATATTCACCCCCCCCTCTATCGACGGCACCGGTCCTACAGTAAGGATTACTCAACACTTTGTATGCTTCTGTAGTCAAAATATTGGCAATCCATCCAATCTTGATTATAGTACTGAGGCGAGTTAGGTGTAAGATGTTGTAGCTGGAAGTACTCATGTTGCTTAGGAAATTGTTGATGTTGGAATAAACACTGAAGAAGAAGAGAAGAGAGAGAGAGAAGATCTTTGGGAGAAGGGTTGGATGGATGGAATCTAGGGTTTTGGTTTTACTACAATGTTAGTTGATGCCCTATGTATTGTCATATTCCTATCTCCATGTTTATGACCTTAAGACATCCTAATTATGTATCGATATTAGCCTTGAAGAAGTGCTTCCCCCTATTGCCATGTAGTGCCATTAGATAGGTAAGGTAGCTTAGGATGATTGATTTGGTACGACATACCTATGTCACTCAGGCTGCCCTAGTCATACGATAATAAATTACATAAGTCATCTCTTAATACGGGGATAGGGAGAAATCCATTAGGTGGTGTTAGCTAACCTCTTGTAAGGGATCGACCTCCATTTCAAGGCAATGCCCGAGACGTCCGGTTGAATGGATACCCCTGTCACTAATGCTCCGCAAGCATACATTGTCGTACACTCCCTCTAAGTGGCGATCAAACCTTGACAACTACATGTATTCACCAATAAAGCATTCTAACAATGTAACGCCCGCCCCATACCATTCAGGCGGCGCGTTAACTTTTCCTACTTAACTTACGCATATTATTACATATGAATCTAAAGCATTGCAGCGGAAATAAAACATAACTATAAACACATGCAACAGGAAGGGGGTATAAAGATCATATAGTATCTAGTAGCATCCATGCCTTAAATAAACTCCAAAAGAGCTAACAAGTATCAAGTATAAGATAGTAAAACATGTTTTCTTATAAAGATAAGCACTAAATCTATAATGGCACTAAAATGGATCGATCAGCCAAGTCACCACCACACACACGAGCCCTTCCTGCAGCTTCCCTTCCTTTAGTAATTTCTATGATGATCTGCAACATAAGTAATCAACTATAAGTACGAAACATAGTAAGCTCTTTCCTACTCACTAAATCCACATGTCACGTATATTTGAAAGACATATAACATCTCATGTATAGCATAAAACTCATAAGGCACATAAGGTACATGAATGCATACAAACATAAAACATATGCATTGCAAAAACATTTTAGGATGCTTATTAGAAAACGTAATAAGTAATACTTTAACATAAGCATACATCATCTTTATTGGGGTCCCCGGCTTGTACCCATTCTTTCTTTACACGCATCCCTAAATAGATGAGAGGTAGCTAGTCTCGACCTACTAGGGTTACTAGGCCTGCTCTCTTTCAACCTAGGGGCAGTTTCGGTAGTCCAGAACCGTGGATATTTTTCAAGATCCGGTACAAGCCATACTTTAAAGTAAAATACATACATGCATTCTTTCCTTTTTCTCTCTTTCATAATGAATGTACAATAGACTTTCAATCATTCATGAGTATAGGCACACTTTCATGGCACAATCATTCACATAAATAGCATGACAATGTAGGACCTTTCTTTAAACACATGCAAGTGAAGCAAACATCATGCTAGTCTTAACAACACAATATTCATGTAACATATTTGTCTTAATCAAGGCAACACATTGGTTTTAGCTTTCTTTTCCTATCTTAATACATGCTGGCCAAAATGTCATAGGTAGGGTTTCATTGCATAAAATTCATATAACATTGAAATAAGTGCACACTTCACACAAGAGATCATTTACAAGTACAAGGGTAGTCTAAACTTCACTAAACATTAGTTTAGGCAGATGATTGTAGTTTGGACCTATTTTAGCCCTCATTCTAGTTGCTGGCCAAAACTCACGGCTAGGGTGTTATAGAATAAAAATTCATGTAACATGGGAACAAATGCATAAGAGATCATTTACAAGTACAAGGGTAGTAAACATTAGTTTAGGTACATGATTTGTAATTTGGACCTATTTTAGCCCTCAATCTAGTTGCTGGCCGAATGTTACAGGGTTATTAAGGCATATATTCTACAACTTTCTTGAGCTAAAACATTACATAAGCAAGGGAAATTCACATAAGGTCAAGCCCTAGTCCATACACATGCATCTACCCATCTCCACCACTTTGCCGAGAGGTTCTAGGTCCTTTACATCATGAAAGGCACTCAAACATCATGTATTCATCATTCATTTGCTATAAGAAGGTAGGAATAAGCATGTAGAATCATCATCTAAACTTAAACATAACAAAAGAGGAGAAAACCTCCCTTGACCGAAACACACAACATGGCCTTTCTTTCATTCTTTCCACACAACATCACAAGCAAACATAAGGGATCATAAATACACCTTCAAGGCTATTATGTTGCAGGTGAGGGAGTCTTACCTCTTGCGCTAAAAATTCAAAAGGTGTTCTAGACTTTGGAGAAGAAAGGGGGCTCTTAGGCTTAGTACTCCTCTTGTTCTTCTCCTTTTCTTCTTCCGGTTTCTCAAGGGGTGTAAGGCTCAGTTTTGGGGCAGCAAGGATGTTAGTGATATGAGAGAAGTGTCCTAAGGCAATCGCCTTATGATTGTAAATATTTATTTTAATAAATGATAATTCACTATTTGAGTATACATGTTTGTGTATTTGATTGGGATCTTAAACTCATCTACTGAATGTCCGCAATACAACTCACAGCATAAGAGAATTTGTGATGGGATCACAACTAGTGATTATCTCTAAATGTGCAAATGTGAAGTATTGAAAATATCCCTAGTCGATGAATTGATAAATATGGACACTATCAATTCTGTTGAGACTAGCATGGGTTATTCTCTAATCAGCTGATTCTCACTGGCTGGCGACATTGGGATGTCCGGAGATAAACATGGATGCTAGTTAAGGGAACTAGTTCATTGGAGTGACTAGCTGTAAGACTTCATATGGTTATCTATATAGATATGTCAATGAAGTTCTTATTGCGGCTTAAGTGCGATGTTCCTTTGACTTGCGGTGTTCAAGTCATCTTGGTCATGGAGACTTATACTTTAACATCTTAAGCAAGCATCTCCAAGGAGGTGTGGACCCAGGATGATTGGGTATAAGCCGAAGTGCGCGAAGATGTTTGAACAGCCTACAAAGGATTCACCACTCCTTGCGAGGAGATGTATACCCAGGCCTATCGTCGGATTGTTACTCAAAGCCTCTGACCAGAGCATATCATGTTTAGAGTGCGAGTCTCTAAAATACATGAGAGTAATTAGAAATCCAAAGGAGGAGAAAGACATTACTTAGGCTAGGTGTGACGTAGTCAGTCTAGTGGGGACTGACACAAACAGACCATGTCCTGAACCAAGTGGGTATAAGATGGTGAAGGGAATGGGGCACGATTCATTAGAGCTGCTGAAGGGTTTCGGAATTACTTCTAAGGTCAAACCGTTGATCTTTCGATTAATTGGGGGTCATGATGTACTACTAGGTGCCACTCATGACCATTCTATAATTGGTTAATTATAGACGGCCAACATAAATCGAAAGCCTATTTAGTCACACGCACTACGAGTAATCCGAGGGATTTAAAATGAGTTGAAAATTAGATTTTCCGATCAAGAGAAATAAGTCGAATCTGAATTTATCAGAGGCGCAATGGAAGCTAAAAATGACTAACTCTTTTGAAGGCTTATTGGGCGAATTAAATGAGTTTAATTCGCGATCGGTTCGGTTTGAATTGGTCGGCCAAAGAGGGTGTCCACCCTCTTGGTTTGGCCGGCCACTACAAAGGGGATAAATCAATTTATTTGGTTTAATTAATAAAATAAATCTAGCGCGATTTGTTTTATAAATTATGGATAAAAAAATTTGTATAAAGAAATTTATATAAATAAATTTATAGAAATTTATTCTTTTTATGAAAATTAAAATGGTCCATGGAATGGTTTATTTTAATTTTATAAAATCAATTATGAATTGATTTTTTTCATAATAAGAAAGTTTATAAATTTCTTATAAAATTTATTCCATAATTAAAGGAGAGAAGTATTTGTTTTATTATAAAGTTAGTTATAATAAAACTAGGCATAACGGAATTATTCATAAGAATGATTATAAGATAAATTTCTTATGAAAATTAATTCCGTTAATTCCGTTAAGAGAAAGACTTGGCAAGGGAGAAGCAACTATATAAGGAACCAAAGGCAAGCCTTGAATTCCTAATCAATTAATCAAGAGATTAATTGCTCTCTCTCTCTCTCTACACGCCTCTCTCTCTCTAGGGTCGGCGCCCCTCTCTCTCTAGGGCCGGCTCTCTCTTCTCCCCTAGGGCCGGCGCAACTCCCAAGGTGGGCGTGAGCTTCATCCACCAAGACGACCTCGCAGAAGAAGAAGCGGATCACATCTCCTTCCTTCTCGGAATTTAGATTCCGTCTCTTGGTGGTGAGTTTCCTATCTTTTCTCTTGTTGTTCTAGTTGTGCCTTTAGAGAATCTAGTAGTTCTCGTCGGCACAAAACTCGTGACTTTGCGAAGTCATCCCGAAGAGAACTCGGCATGGACGCGAATAGAGGCGAAGCTTCCAAGGGACGCTACGGTTGGATCTCGTCCCTTACTTCGAGTTACGCGAGGTACTTGGTAAATTAGTTTACTTTTCCGCAAAGTTTTATTTTATGATCATGTCCACACACCATAAGGTTGCATGCTAGATACACGGTTAGAATAATTTGAGAAATTATTTTATGCTAATTCTTCCGCTGCACGTAAAAATTTAGAATTTTATGAACTCGTATCCTTGTCAACATGCACCCGGTGCCAAACAAAGGAGACCCTAGGTCTCGGTGAGGGAGAGGAGGAAGAGGGAAGGCTTGGTGAGAAGAGAGTGGAGGGCTTGTGCTATGCCGAAAATGCCTTGGGCATTTTTTTTCCCCATGCTCTTTTATAGGGAGTGAAAAGGCAAGCACCCTTTCAATGGTGCCTCTTCATTTTCAAGTGTCTCTTCACTTACTTTCTACTCATCTACAATTTCCCATCTCCTCCTAATACCCTCCTTTGCTAGGTGAATTGGTTACATGAACATTCTTAAGGCTTTGCTTTTCTTTGAGGTCCAAGGTTCAATCCTTGGCACCTCCTCTTCTTTTTGCTTTCTCTTCCTTTTATTTATTTTTTTTTTCAAGCCCGCATAACCAAATCCCACCTAGAGAATGCTACTTATTTAATTAATACACATGCATATGCATATCATTATTCATTCATACATGTGCAGGATATTATGCATAACATTAAATATAATACACAAGCATAATTATCATACATCCACTACGTGTCAAGATAATGCCTAACATTTCCTTATTCACAACTTTTCCCACTAAATTCATAATATTATTCTTGGCCACATGTTCCATTATTACAATGCTAGAGAGGAAAATTTGGGGCGTTACAAACAAACGCATACAAGGCAACATATAAATAGAACACATCATGGACATTTTATTAAATAAGGAAATGCATCAATACATAGTTCATATAACATCATCACATCCTAGCTACTCCCTACAACCCAGATTTGGAGAACTACTCCATTGCAAAGGAGATACAAAAATAAGATGATAAAGAATAGAACCTACAACCCAAAACCTATGGAGAAAATGTAGGAAGATGCTTATCGAGGTGTCGCCAGTCATCTTGAGGCATCTCCATGCTCCGGAGGTAGATGAATCGGTGAGGATGAAGGCTCTAAGGTTTCCCCTAGAGGGGAAACCCCTTCTCCAGCCAAGGGGTGGAACCCCAAAGCCAAAGATGTGAGAAAAGGAGAGAAACCCCCCTTTTTATAGCTCATTCCCATGTGAGTTTCAACCAAAATAGCATGGGTCGTGTTATTTAGCACGACTGACCTTGGGGGGTAGCACGACCATGCCTACGTGGGTAGCACACCCCCAGCATAGGTCATGCTTCTTGGTATGGTCGTGCACTGGGGGGGGAGCACGACCATGCCTAAGAGAGGCACGACCATGTGGGCCATTTTTGGATGTTAAGATGCTATTTTCTCAGTTGATGTCTTCAGCAAAGTTGTATTTGAAGTCCTCTTCAACTTTCATGTAGAGACCATCCTAAGATTCCAACTAAGTAAAAAGTTATGACCATTTAACTATTAGTGTGTAATCTGGCCAGAGGCATGTTCGTGTCATTGGCCGTACCCACTTGCACGATCTCGTGCCTACACAAGATTTGGTTTTCAAGGGTTGTTGTATTCATGAGAGTTGTAGATCTTCAGGTCTCTTTAGTTTGATATAAAGAACAGCTAAAAACTTCAATTGAATGGGAAGTCATGGTCGTTAAGAAATCGGCTCATAGTGCAGCCTGTGTGTGCCACTTCACACAGTCGTGCCTAGGAGAGGCACGACCGTGTGTCTCCTTTTGGCACAGCTAGATGTTATTTTCTGGGTCTGAGGTCTAAGCAAAGTTGTAGATGTTGAAGTCTTCTTTGATTTGGTATAAAGATATGCCCAACATTCCAACTAAGCTAGACATTATGGTCGTTTAAAATCTGTTCACGGTACAATCCACTTCATGAGTATGTCTCCTTGGCATGCAACCATGTCGTGCTAATATTTCATCCAAACTTGCTCCATCTTGCTCCAAAAAGCCAACCTATCAATGAAAACCAACAAAGAGTAGTTCTCCGAACCAAAATAGTAAAAGTAGTAAGAATCATAGAAAATAGAATGTAACAACATAGAATAGAGCCAAGAAAAGTAAGTGAATGAGCGTTAATAGTAGTATAAAAATGTGTCTATTCTGCACTCATCAAACTTGCACAACATAGTACTAGGGTGAGTCAAGATGATAGTAGTTAGTGAAGCTTGGTTTAGAGAGTTAAGCAGGGTAAAGAGTACCCTACTTGGTATACTTAGCTAGGTGGAACCAGCCGAAGCTACCTCGCCCAATCATAGACTAGTTAGATGAAGGTTTATTAAAAGGAAAAGTTAAAAGTATAATTTTTTTTAAAAGGCTTTGTCTAGAAGTGGTCATTGTTTTGATACCCAAGAAGGCTCATGTGTCTCACCACAGCCTAGAAGCCAATTTTTAAAATATACTTTTAAGTAATTAATTGTTATACATAAATCTAACTCAAATGTCAATCAAATCCTAGAATTGAAACTAAATTAAATATAAAATTAATAACATCTCACAAAAAAATAAACATCCTGATGTGAACCCAAAGAGAAGAAGTCTCATGAACACACAACAAATGGGAGAAAGAGAGAAAGATGGTCTAAATCGAAAAGATGGAGAATGAAAGAAAGGAACCTCGACCCAATACTTAAGGAAGCACGAACCTTGAGATAAAAGAAGAAGATGATAGACGCCACAACCTTGGGATGGAGGTTGATAAGTCTTGAACGCCACAAGGGGATGCCTTGATAAGTTCTTGTTCAATGAATAACCAACAAGTGAGAGCCTCACCATGTAGTAGATTGAATAAGCCAAAAGTTACATGTTGTGTCCACTACCCCCTAAAAACCCTAAAAGGCCAAAAGGAAGTCCATTTAGTAGAGGCCTATGTAGACTACATAGGCATATTAAGCTCTTGGCACTATTACAACCCAAATAAAGCTAGAAATTGGGCCAAAATTGAACCCACAAAATTAATATATCCTTCTTACATAGACAAGAGACTTAGGTGACTAGTTAAGCTCATCTAAGGCTTGAATTAGGTTGACTAAGCCGTATGACTTGCTCTTGGTCAAACTTCTTCAATTGTAGCTTTGGCTTTCACATCTTCAATTAGCACATTAAGTGCTTCTTTCATCTTTTTAGCCTTAGCCCTTGTAATTGGGCCACCTTTGATGCATAATGGATCGTCAACATCTTCTAGAGTGGGTTGAGCATGATCCATATTGTTAGCTTGTTGGACAACTTGTTCACTTACTTTGACTCCATCATTCTCCCTCTCCTCAAAAGGATTCATCCTCGAATCTTGATTACCTACATCAAAGGGAGAGAGATCAGAAACATTAAATGTGGAACTCACATTATACTCACCCAGCAAGTCAAGCTTGTAGGCATTATCATTGATTCGTGGCACGACTTGAAATGGTCCATCGCCTCTTGGATGCAACTTAGTTTGACCTTTAGCAGAAAATCTCTCCTTTCTCATATGAACCCAAACCCAATCACCGGATTCAAAGATTATTTTCTTTCGTCCCTTGTTGGCTTGCGTAGCATATTGTTCTGTCTTCTTTTCAATTTGCATCCTTACTTTCTCGTGCATTTGCCTCACAAATTCAGCTTTCCATGTACCTTCCAAACTAGCATGCTCAGAGATAGGCAATGGTGATAAATCCAAAGGAGTTAGCGGATTGAAATCATATACCACTTCAAAGGGTGAACACTTAGTAGCAGAATGTATAGATCTATTATATGAAAATTCAACATGTGGTAAACAATCTTCCCAACCTTTTAAACTTATTTGAATGATAGCTCTTAATAAAGTAGCTATGGTTCATTTTACTACCTCAGTTTGTCCATCTGTTTGTGGATGACACATTGTAGAAAACAACAACTTTGTTCCCAGCTTGCCCCATAGTGTCTTCCAAAAGTAGCTTAGAAGCTTTGCATCACGATCTGAAACTATACTTTTCGGCTCTCCATGAAGTCGTACAATGTCCCTAAAAAAGAGATCAGCAATATGGTTAGCATCATCTATTTT
Source organism: Boesenbergia rotunda (assembly GCA_024364735.1). Taxonomy (NCBI): domain Eukaryota; kingdom Viridiplantae; phylum Streptophyta; class Magnoliopsida; order Zingiberales; family Zingiberaceae; genus Boesenbergia; species Boesenbergia rotunda. The sequence goes on along the minus strand of JAGFNQ010009689.1, from coordinate 14,488 downwards.
CCTACAAGGAATAAAATGAGATATTTTGGAAAATCTGTCTATGACCACAAAAATAGAATCCATACCTCATTTTGACCTTGGTAAACCTACAATAAAATCCATAGAAATTTCAACCCAAGGTTCATTAGGAATTGGTAGAGGTGTATATAACCCATGAGGTAAAGATTTAGATTTTGCTTGCCTACATGTGATACACTTCTCACAAAAGTTTACAACATCTCCTTTCATATGTGGCCAAAAGAAATGGTCCAACAAAACATCTAGAGTTTTTCTCACTCCAAAATGTCCCATTAGTCCCCCACCATGGGCTTCTTGGACTAATAATTCCCTCAATGAATAGTTAGGCACACATAATCTATTAACTCTAAATAGAAATCCCTCATGCCTATAAAACTTCCGAAATGCAGCATGCTCACAAACTTCAAAACCATTTCCAAAGTCAGGATCTTTAGAATATAGGTCTTTAATGTATTCCAATCCTAACAATTTAGTGTTCAAACTAGAGAGCAAGGTATACCTTCGAGATAAAGCATCTGCAACAGTATTTTCCATATCTCGTTTATACTTGATCACATAAGGAAATGATTCAATGTACTCCACCCATTCCGCATGACGTCTGTTCCGAAAGGAGTCATCGGCGATGACCAGTCACTGAGGATCAGCCCCAGCAGAGATGACTATGTCGATGAGGAACTTGGGGGGATCCTGTGAGAGGAACACAAGCGTTAGGGGGACACGTCGGCAGGGGTCCGGCGGAGTCCACTCTGATGCTCAAGTCGGTAGATTGTCCGATTGGTAGTGAGAAAGAAAGGTAGTATGCGAAGATAAGAGATTGTAACCCCTTTACCGGAGGGGTTGAACTACCTTTTATACCAGTGTCGGTTGACTAATCGTGCACCCTTTAGCGGCGCCACGTTGCCGATATTCAAGCCACCCCCTGCTTTCGGGGGTAAAGGGGTAGCCTTTAAAACAGTCCCCGTTATTATCCTTCTATTTGAGGCAGTCGGGGCTCCTGAGGTCAGCTGCTGCGGAGACTCCGCCTCCCGTGGTGAGCTCGGGGGTCTTTGGGTGCAATATCTCCCGAGCACACCCCTGACCGGGCACTCCCTCGAATGGCCGGGGGAGGGGGGGGGGGGAGGGGGGGGGGGGGTGGGGCCCGAGGGGAGAGGTTAAGTCGTGTCCTTGGCTTCTTCATCCCCCGTGTCGGGCATGGGCTATCCAACCCCATCACAAGTCCCTCCCTTCAAGTATGATCGAAGGAAGTGTGGCTGACTGATCGGACTAGTTCCGGGATGAAGAAGCTACATTCGCCTAAGCTTTTCGCTTTAAGCAGAGAAAACATTCTAGATCATATCTCTTTCATCCAGAGTTCCTAGGAATCTACCTTTTAGTGCTTTCCCAAAAAGGCTTTTCTGATTCCCGAAGGTTTGTAACAATGATGCCACTCTCCCCGAGATTTAAAGGCGCATGATCTCCTTTCTGGAGGGTGGCAGGATGTTTCATGCGAATGCCACGATGCCAAGTATTATAATGGCTACTCTCCCTAGTCCCCCTGGTCGTGTTCAAGTATATCTAGCTCGCGATGATCGGCGGTATGCGCTAAGCGGTTACTGGCATTCCACGCGTCACCTCCCCATTGTGCCTAGGTGGATGCCATCCTAGATATAAGAGGAGAAAGAGCAGACACTAGCCTCGATTTCTGGTTCAGCGACTGGGTGTGCATCGACGTTCTCTCCTGTATAGCTTCTTTTGCGTGTGAGTAACTCTTCTTCTTCTTCTTCTCGGTCTAGGAGTCATGGAGGGTTATCGTGTGGAATGGTACTAATCCGCGTCTTCGAGGGTGAAGCCAGAGGCCCTGCAAGCAGCCATAGAGGCTTATGGGGTCCCGACCGAGATGGCGATGGTTATCTCGAATGTGGACCAGAAACCCGTGGAGCCACCAGCAGGCATGCCGAATTTCTTCTTTGGGCAGATGGAGCTAGGGTTTTGTTTTCCTATCCCCCCCCTTTCTTCACAAATATAGCTTCCTACTTCAACATTCCCTTGCATAAGATGGTGCCTAATGCCTTCTCTCAGATGGCGGGGGGGGGGGGGGGGGGGGGGGGGCCATATATCACCTTCAAGCTTTTCGGTCTTCCTCTGACTCCGCATCTTTTCCATTCCTTTTTCCTCCCAATAGGATCGAGAGGGGTTTTTAGCTTCGCGGCCCGTCTGGGCCATAGGTTTCTAAGAGGTTTTCCTTCTTTGCACAAGGGGTGGAAGTAGAAATTCTTCTTCATTCGTCTATCGTCACTACCATTCAGCCCTCTGTGTTGGATAGCGGATTTGCCGACTCCCCCCCCCCCTCTTAGAGGGCTTTCTTCACAGCCCCACGTATCATCATGCTAGAGAGGTACTTTCAGGCATCGAGTTCAGTGGTCCGGGGCTGGTGCAGAGCGAAGAGCTTTTGTACCGGGCGGGCCTTAGCCCTAAAGTAACACAGATCAGCCCAACCTAGGTATGTCCGTCTCTTTTTTCCATGCACATTGGTTCCGACTGATGTTTTTTCTGATTGGCTTCTGTAGAGGAAGTCATGTATGCCAAGGTGATGAGTCGGCTCATCAAGTGGGAGGAGGCCAACAAGGAGGCCCTGAATCCTCCTCCGATTATTTTTGACCCTCCTTGCATCCCCGCCGAGTCCACCGTGTTGAGGCAATCGACCCTTATGTGATTGGAAGATCATGGTATTGATGTGTGTGTGGTTGAATATATTTAAGCTTAGAGTGTTATGTTGTATTTGATATGTATGATTGAGGTTGTAGGACTTGGAGAATCACACATGTTGGACAGATCCGAGGGACGAGAGCCGAGGGAGGAGAGCTCCAAGGGCAAGCCGGGAAGTGGGCTTCAAGGGCACACGTGAAGGGTGGCATGGAGGCAAGCCAAGGGAAGGCTTGCGTGCGCATCCGAGGGACGATAGCCAGAGGAAGAGGACATCAAGAGGCAAGCCAAGGGAGCAGACCTGAAGGCATACGTGAAGGAGAAGGTCCGGAGTGGCTGCAGCTGAGTTGTGAGGCAGGGCAGTCGACTGCCAAAACCCACAGAAAGTTTGCGGCCTCGGACCAGTCGACTGCCCTTGGAGCAGTCGACTGGTATACCCCGAAAACTAGTCGTTGGCTAGCAATTAATGCTAGACCAGTCGACTGCCCTTGGGCCAATCGACTGGTGCGAGGCTGGACAGATTGCGAGTTTGTCCTGTTCACCTATAAAAGGAGCACCTTTTTGCATGTGGACGGTATAGTTCCGTATAGTGTCGAAGTGCTGCTCGTCTGAAGAGCAATTTCCATTTCCTCTCTTGTATTCTACTGTATTCTGAAAAGAGGAAGATCAATTGTAAAGGTTTTTCCACCTCAAGGAGAGTTTTCGATAGTGGAAAGTAGTGCTCGCGGCGTGGATCCTTGGACTAGTCACCCATCCAGGTGGATACCAAGTAAACGATAAGTGTTAGCATTGTAATTGTTTTTAGTTGCATATTATTTCTGTTGCTCTAACAGATTTGTAGAGATCAACGACGAAAGAGAGTTATTCACCCCCCCTCTAGCACACCTAGATGATCCTTCACACCGAGGGGCCCGCTGTCTTGAATCGTGGGGTCGCTCCCACCGAGGGGGTCGATGCTACTGTTACATTCCCCTCGGCCGGAAAGCAAGAAGCCCCAGCCACGCCGGCTGCACCAGTAGTGGATTCGCCCTCCGGGAGCGGCTCCTCCTCAGGCACGAGCAACCTCGACAGGGGGGACAAAAAAATCAACTTCCTCCGTTGCCCCGACGGTTATCCGGCCCTTCTGTCGGCAGAAGTGGCGGCTCCCCAAGGGCTTGGGCCCTTCCTAGAAAAAATGATGTCCCATCCACTCTTCTCCTCTGTCCTCGGTGCCTGAGGAAACGACTCTGCCTACTCAGGTAGTCTCGCCTTCCTCGGCTTCGACCGTTTCCATTCCATAGGTGGTCACCCCGGTGTCCCCTTCATGCTCCGTCGATCAAGCTATCCCTCCGACGGGTAAGGAGGTGTCGCGTATTCAATTCCGTCTGAAACTAGATCGACTAAGGGAGAGATTGGATGCAGCGTTGGAGGCCTCCTTGCAGTCTTCCTCCACGGTGCAATTGAAGGAGACATCGACTGATAGGGCTTTGCCAGAGGGGATTTCCAGTCCTGAAGGGATGGATTTCGATTCCCCCGGCGCCTCTACTAAAACTCCGGGAGTCCAGCAACCTCCCGTTCGCCCGCTTTCTCCGTCGATTGAAGAGCGGGGCGACATCCTCCGCCCTTCAGCCGAGGTAGTCATGTGAGCCTCTACCGGGCCACTAACCAGTCTTCAGATGATCCTGCTACAGGTGCGAATTACTATAGTATTTGACTGCTTTTTTGGTCCGGCTGCTAATCCTTCAGTGCGAGGTTAGGCCACTGAGGATTGCTTGGTGATTGGCCGGAGACTGTGATCTGAGCCCCAAGCAGAGGCCTTACTCCAGCGAGCCCTAAAGGCGAAGGCGACCATGAGTCTTGAGCATTGGTCCGAGGTGATGCAGGTCGGCGACAACAGAGCACTCCATGAGGAAGTAGAGCAGCTGAGGAAGCTTTTGCGAGACACAGAGCAGGCCCTCGAGAACTCTTGACACCAGGAGCGCCTAGCCTCCGAGAAGGCTATGTTGGTTACCCGGGATCTTCTTCGGGTGACGCAGGAGAGAGATCAGCTTCAAGCGAGAGGGAAGGAGCTACAGAGCCAAATGGAGTCACGGCTCTGCTAGCTACTGACCGTGCACTTGTCCTAGAGGATGACCTAATTCAAGCTCGGGCAGATGATCGGGCATCATCTGAGAGGCTCAGGGAAGCCCTAATTGAGCAAGATGATATGTCGGCTGAGCTAAGGTGGCTAAGACGGTCTGTTAAGGCTACCGAGGCTTCTGTCTCTCGGGAAGCCTAGAGGGGCTTCAGGGCGAAGTTACTGGGTTCGGAGGAGTTTCACGCCATTGTAGCTGACCAAGTGATGGAGCGTTTACACCAGGACTTTCATGGGGCCCTTAGCGGGATGACAAAGGACAAGTTCTTACCTCCCGGCGGTGGCTCGAGAACGTAAATACCCTTTAACCTGTGTACGGGTCTCAGTCTGCGGCCCCGAGTGGCTTGATATGAACAAATCAGGCTGCATTAGTACTGCTCATCCTTTTCCCTATTCCGTATGTGTGTGTGTTCTTGTATGATGCGCTTTTTGTTGTTATGTGTGGGCTCCGCCAGTGACTGCCTTCGAGGGAGATACTAGAAGTCATATCCGTGGACCCAGCATTTAGATCTGCGAAGTCTCGTTGCTAGTCTTTGCCTGCTATGGTGCAGGGGTGGTTTTCGAACCGTCTCCTCCGTATTATTCGCAATCTAATTGATTGGACCCATTATGAGTCATGAGTTCCTAGGCGCATTAAGGACGTGTCAGTCGAAACGACGCCTGGCGTTACTGCATCTGCCATGCCTTAACTGCTGGGAGAGACTTTCATCGTTATAAATAGGGGGAGAGGGGGAGCGAGTCTTCTCAACCCCTCTTGCTTTCGCTTGCTTCCTTCCTTCTTGTGGGCGTCTTCCATGCCCCTCCTTTAAAACCCCATGGGGTTCTTGGCTGAGGGACCAGACAGGGACAGAGACCTCCTGGCCACACCCTTTGCTGGGGGCGCAATGTGGAGATGATACCCCGGGTTTCTTTGAATCTCCTGGGGGATATTAAGGCTTCCGGGTTATTGGAACAGTTCAGAAAGGACCTTACTCGGCTCTCCAGTGAGCATGGGGGAGATGACGTATATGGATGGTTGCCTCTTGCTCCAGCAAGTGTCATCCTCTTATGAGTATCTGCTTGCCCCATGTTTTGGGCGGAGGGTAGTGTGTTGTGGGATATGTCATCAAGTGGGGAAGGACTGCCACCGCTGGCTTTTCTCTTTCTTCTTTTTGTTGAGAGGCTACGGGGCTGTCCCCCTTCTCCTGTTAAGGCAATTCTTCTTTGCGTCTTTACACGCTCCGGGGAGAAATTGCAGTCACCGGCCCCCCTCCTCTTTTTTCTGTCTCTTTACGCCGAAGATCGGGGGTATCCAGATGGGGCTGAACTACTCATGCGCCACCGTAGGCATCAATCATCATTCTGGACCACCCCGAGGGTGTACCTGCGTGTTACTTCAGGAATCCATCTTCGTCTCAGACTGCTCGATGGGAGAACCCAGGCGGCTCATGTGTTACCTCAGGCGTCCATCTACATCCTGGACTACCTGCAGACTACTTGACGTGTCTTAGTAACTCACCGAGATGTATATCTTCATGTATTGCCTCATGTAAATAAATAATTCTTTCCGAATACTTTTCATGTGTATATAACTGCCTTGTGTTAATATTTCACTGTTCTGTTGATTCTTCTAAAGGTGTGTATGCCTTGTTGTCTTCGTTTTGGAACCAGTTAAGTTCCTAGTTTACCGAAGTAGTAGGGTCCGGGTTTGCCTGGTCGGGGGTGCTTTCCCTGGACCAAGCCTATGTGCCCCTGGTTATAGGCTACACCGTAGGGCATTAGGATTTTAGATTACTTGGATGGGCGCGTAGGTCCCGAACCAAGCCTAAGTATCCCGGGCGTCGGCTGGCCGGCGGGGTATTAGGGTTTTAGATTACATGGCCGGGCGCGTTGGTCCCGAACCAAGCCTAAGTACCCCAGGCGTCGGCTGGCCGGCGGGGTATTTGGGTTTTAGATTGCTTGGTCGGGCGCGTAGGTCCCAAACCAAGCCTAAGTACTCCGAGTGTCGGCTGGCCGGCGGGGTATTAGGGTTTTAGATTACTTGATCGGCGCGTAGGTCCCGAACCAAGCCTAAGTACCTCGGGCGTCGGCTGGCCAGCGGGGTATTAGGGTTTTAGATTACATGGACGGGCATGTAGGTCTCAAACCAAGCCTAAGTACCCCGGGCGTCGGCTGGCCGCAGAATTCCTCCGGGTCGCTGGTGCTCTGCCTTCACTCGTTGGCAGGTCAGGCAAGTGCCAACATGCTGAGCCACATCTCTCTTCATACCGGACCACTAGAATTTCTCCTTCAGGTCTTGATACATTTTGGTGGATCCCGGATGCATTGAATAAGGGGTTTCGTGAGCTTCTACTAGTATCGCCCTCCGCAGCTCCGGATCATTAGGAATACATAGACGATCCCTAAGATAGAGTACTCCCCTGTTGGCGATATGAAAGTCATCACCCTTTCCTTCTAGGATCTCCTGCTTGACTCTCCAAAGACTCGGATCACCATCTTATTTGTCCAATATGTGTTCGAACAGCGTCGGTGATAATGTCATGGTAGAAAGCCATCCGGAGATGACCTCGACCCCAGACTTCATAATTTCCCTTTCGAGTGGTCGGGGTAATCTAGATACGGACATCAAGGTGGCACTTGACTTTCGGCTGAGTGCATTGACCACTTTGTTTGCCTTCCCTGGATGGTAGAAGATCTCGCAGTCATAGTCCTTTACCAACTCCAGCCACCAGCGTTGTCTCATATTTAGGTCTTTCTGAGTGAAGAAATACCGCAGGCTCTCGTGGTCTGTATAAATCCTACACTGCGCTCCATACAGATAATGCCTCCATATCTTAAGAGCGAAGACCACAGCGTCCAATTCTAGATCGTGGGTGGGGTAATTCTGTTCATGTTCTTTAAGTTGCCTAGAGGCGTAGGCAATGACTTTACCATTCTGCATAAGCACAGCTCCAAGTCCCAGTCGGGAGGCGTCACTATACATGTCGAAGCCCTGGTTACTTTCCGAAAGGGTAAGAATTGGAGCACTTGTAAGTCTCCTTTTTAGCTCCAAGAAACTCCTTTCGCAGTTTTCCGTCCATTCATATTTCTTATCCTGCAGGGTGAGAGCTGTTAGAGGGGCTGCAATTCGTGCGAAGTCCTCCACAAATTTCCGATAATAGCCCGCCAGCCCAAGAAAACTTCTGATTTTGCTGGCGTTCCTCGGCCGGCTCCAGTTATTCACAGCTTCGAACTTTGTTGGGTCTACCATAACCCCATCTTTGGAAATAATATGGCCTAAAAAGCCCACTTGGTCAAGCCAGAACTCACATTTGGAGAACTTGGCGTACAGTTATTTTTCCTGATGAGTCTGTAGTACTATCTTTAGATGCTTGGCATGCTCTTCTTGGTTTCTCGAATAAATAAGGATATCGTCGATGAAGACGATTACAAATTTGACGAGAAAAGACGAGAATACCCGATTCATAAGGTCCATAAACATAGCAGGAGCATTGGTCACGCCGAAGGGCATGACAACGAACTCAAAATGCCCGTACCTTGTTCGGAAGGCCGTCTTCGGGATATCATCCTGTTTTACTTTGACTTGATGTTAACCAAACCTCAGATCAATTTTTGAGAAAACGGTGGCTCCCTTTAATTGGTCAAACAGGTCATCTATCCTCGGAAGGGGATACCTGTTTTTGATCGTTACATTGTTCAGTGCTCGATAATCTATGCACATTCGCATAGATCCATCTTTCTTCTTCACAAACAGTACCGGAGCTCCCCATGGGGAATGACTAGGGCGAATAAGTCCCTTATCGAGCAACTCCTGTAGCTGTTCTTGATGTTCTTTTAGTTCAACCGGCGCCATACGGTAGGGTGCCTTGGAGATCGGGTTAGTACCAGGAACTAATTCGATCTCGAATTCCACCTCTCTATCAGGAGCTAACCCCGGTAATTCATCCGGGAATACCTCTGGGTACTCGCATACAACTCTGACATCTTCCAACTTCTGATCTTTGTTTGATCTACGTCAACCACATGTGCTAGAAAACCAGTATATCCCTTGTCTAACATCTTCCGTGCTTTGAGAGTCGATAAGAATTTCCCGGTCCTTTTCCTTGGCCCTCTGATAAATTCAAACGTAGAATCTGCCTCGGGTTGAAAAACCACCCTTCGTTTACAACACTCGACAGAAGCACCGTATTTGGTCAGAAAATCCATTCCTATTATAACATCATAGTCCTGCATGTCGAGCACTATTAGATCGCAGTAGAGTTCTCTTCCCGCAATTCCGACTGGCACCGCACGCAGCATGTGAGTGGATGTCATTATTTCTCCCGAAGGCAGGGTTGTTAAGAACTTGCAGTTTAAAACTTGTGGAGACATATCTATCTTCTTAGTGTAGAATGTATAGATGAACGAGTGCGTTGCCCCACTATCAAATAATGCGGTGGCATACTGACTGTAAATAAGTATCTGACCTGTGACAATCGTTGAAGCATTCGCAGCATCCTCCTTAGTAATAGAGAAAACCCTGGCATCCGCTATAGTTGGTGGGGCCTCCAATCTCTCTTGGCTCATCAGGGTACTCTCCGGCTCCGCTTGCATATAATGTAGTTTCGCGGGTGCACCCTAGTACTGAACAAGTTGTTGGGGAGGTGCCTGGTTCTTGGTAGGACAGTAAGAGGCCATGTGCCATTCCACTCCGTAGATGAAGCACCGGTTCGTACCTTTGCGGCATTCCCCGGGGTGGATTTTCTCGCATGTAGCACACAGGGGTGTTGGGACCGGGTGCATGTCGACAAGGATACGAGTTCGTAAAATTTAAAATTTTACGTGCAGCGGAAGAGTTTGTATAAAATAATTTCCTAAATTATTTTAACTTCGTATCTAGCATGCAATCTTATGGTGTGTTGACATAATCATAAAATAAAACTTTGCGGAAAAGTAAACTAATTTACTTTTATACCTCGCGTAACTCGAAGTAAGGGACGAGATCCAACCGTAGCGTCCCTTGGAAGCTCCGCCTCTATTCGCGTCCACGCCGAGTTCTCTTCGGGATGACTTCACAAAGTCACGAGTTTTGTGCCGACGAGAACTACTAGATTCTCTATAGGCACAACTTGAAAGATCAAGAGAGGAAAGAAAGGAAACTAACCAACGAAGTAACGGAATCGAATTCCGAGAAGAGAGGAGTCGCTATCCGCTTCTTCTTCTTCGTGTTCGGGTTCTCCTTCTTCTTGTAGCTCACGCCAACTTCACCCTTGGAGGAGGGCTTGGTGCGCCGGCCCTAATTCACAAAGTGAAGGGCGCCGGCCCTAGGTGGGGAGAAGGGGAAGGAGAAGAATAAAAGAGAGAGAGAGAGAGGGAACTCTTAATCAACTCTTGATTAATTGATTGATGTTGTTAATAAAGGGCTAGCCTTTGGGTCCTTTATATAGTAGCAACTCTTTGCTAAGTCTCCCTCTAAACGGAATTAGTTATAAGAAATTTATCCTATAAATTTTCTTAACTAATTATTCCGTTTAAACCAAGTTTTATTATAAACTAATTTATAATAAAACTAATTCTTCTTCTCTTTAAATTATGGAATAAATTTTATAAGAAATTTATAAACTTTCTTATTATGGAAAAACCAATCCATAATTGATTAAAATAAACCAATTCATGGATTATTTTAATCTTCCATAAAAGAATAAATTTCTATAAATTTTATTTATATAAATTTCTTTATACAAATTTATTTATCCATAATTTATAAAACATATCATACTAGATTTATTTTATTAATTAAACCAAAATAAACTTGGTTTAATTTCCTTCATTGGCCGGCCACCCAAAGAGAGGTTAACACACTCTTTGGTCGGCCAAATCCAACCCGAACCGCTGCGAATTAAACTCATTTAATTCGCCCAAAAAGCCTTCAAAAGACTTAGCCATTTTTAGCTTCCATTGCGCCTCTGACTAACTCAGATTCGACTTGTTTCTCTTGATCGGAAAATCCAATTTTCAACTCGTTTTAAATCCCTCGGATTACTCGTATTGCGTGTGACTAAATAGGCTTTCGATTTATGTTGGCCGTCTATAATTAACCCATTAATTATAGAACGATCATGAGTGGCACCTAGTAGTACATCATGATCCCCAATTAATCGAAAGATCAACGGTTTGACCCCAGAAGAAATTATTCTGAAACCCTTCAGCAGCTTTAATGAATCGTGCCTCATTCCCTTCACCATCTTATACCCACTTGGTTCAGGACACGGTCTATGGTGTCAGTCCCCACTAGGCTGACTACGTCACACCTAGCCCAAGTAGTGTCTTCCTCGTCCTTTGGATTTCTAATTACTCTCATGTATTTAAGAGACTCGCACTCTTAACATGATATGCTCTGGCCAGAGGCTTTGAGTAACAATCCGACGATAGGCCTGGGTATACATCTCCTCGCAAGGAGTGGTGAATCCTTTGTAGGCTGTTCAAACATCTTCGGGCACTTCGGCTTATACCCGATCATCCTGGGTCCACACCTCCTTGGAGATGCTTGCTTAAGATGTCAAAGTATAAGTCTCCATGACCAAGATGACTTGAACACCGCAAGTCAAAGGAACATCGCACTTAAGCCGCAGTAAGATCTTCATTGACATATCTACATGTAGATTCCCATATGAAGTCTTACAGCCAGTCACTCCAATGAACTAGTTCCCTTAACTAGCATCCATGTTTATCTCCGGACATCCCAATGTCACCAGCTAGTGAGAATCAGCTGATTAGAGAATAACCCATGCTAGTCTCAACAGAATTGATAGTGTCCGTTTTTATCAATTCATCGACTAGGGATAATTTCAATACTTCACAATTGCACATTAGAGATAATCACTAGTTGTGATCCCATCACAAATTCTCTTATGCTGTGAGTTGTATTGCGGACATTCAGTAGATGAGTTTAAGATCCCAATCAAATACACAAAACATGTATACTCAAATAGTGAATTATCATTTATTAAAATAAATGTTTACATCATAAGGCGATTGCCTTAGGACACTTCTCTCATATCACTAACAAACTCCCACTTGGCCTAATGCCAATCGCTACGGTATCCAATACCATAGGCTCTAACATGACCCTCAAACTTGTTTTGAGGCAAGGCCTTAGTTAAAGGATCCGCTATATTCCTTTCAGTGGGAACTCTCTCAATTTGTATGTCATTCCTACTATAATCTCTCTGATCAGATGATAGCGTCGAAGCACGTGTTTGGATCGCTGATGAGACCTTGGTTCCTTCGCTTGTGCAATAGCTCCATTGTTGTCGCAGTATACCGGCACTGCTTCATCAATGGTTGGAACCACGCCAAGTTCGGAGACAAACTTCTTGATCCAGACTGCTTCCTTTGCTGCTTCCGAAGCTGCGATATATTCCGCTTCCGTGGTAGAATCCGCTACGGTGTCTTGTTTGGAACTCTTCCAACTTACTGCGCCTCCATTCAAAGTAAATACGTATCCAGACTGTGATTTGGAGTCATCCTTATCTGTCTGGAAACTGGCATCTGTATACCCACGTATTATCAAATCTCCTTCTCCATATATTAGAAATACATCCTTAGTTCTTCTTAAGTACTTAAGGATTGTCTTAACAGCCGCCCAATGATCCATTCCTGGATCAGATTGGTATCTGCTCGTGACGCTCAGAGCATACGATACATCGGGCCTAGTACATAACATAGCATACATGATAGATCCTATTGCGGATGCATAGGGAATCTTATTCATGTTAATCCTCTCGTCTTCTGTGCGCGGACACATAGACTTCGAAAGGTTGATCCCATGCCTGATGGGAAGGTAACCTTTCTTGGATTCCGACATGCTAAACCTTTTTAGCACTCGGTCTATATATGTAGACTGCGAAAGACCAAGCAACCGTTTTGATCTATCTCTATAGATTCTAATCCCAAGGATATAGGTTGCTTCTCCCAGGTCTTTCATGGAGAAAGTTTTGGACAACCAAATCTTAACTGTCTGTAAAACTGATATATCGTTTCCTATAAGTAAGATGTCATCGACATATAATACTAGGAATACGACTGCACTCCCACTAACCTTCTTGTACACACAAGGTTCGTCAGGATTTTGTGAGAAATCAAACTCTTTGATTGTCTCATCAAAACGGATGTTCCAGCTCCTAGATGCTTGCTTTAGTCCATATATGGATCGTCGAAGCTTGCATACCTTGGTTTTATCAACCGATGTGAAACCTTCAGGTTGTATCATGTATACATCCTCAAGTAGGTTTCCATTAAGGAAAGCTGTTTTCACATCCATTTGCCATATCTCATAATCATAATGAGCTGCTATGGCTAGGAGCATCCGAATGGATTTAAGCATAGCTACTGGCGAATAGGTTTCGTCATAATCAACTCCTTGTTTTTGACGATATCCTTTTGCCACTAATCTAGCCTTAAAGGTAACAACATTACCTTCCATGTCGGTTTTCTTCTTGAAAACCCACTTGCACCCTATGGGTTTAATCCCTTCAGGTGGGTTAACCAAGTCCCATACTTGATTTTCATACATGGAATCCATTTCCGACTTCATGGCCTCAAGCCATTTGTCCCTTTCTGAATTTTTCAGAACATCTTCATAACTGATAGGTTCGTCATCGCCAATGAGCAACACGTCGTTCGATTCACTTACGAGAAATCCGTATCTCTCTGGAATGTTGCGTGTCCTATCAGACTTACGAAGAGGAGGTGTAGTTTTAGGTTCAACTGATAGCTCATCACTATGAATTATCGGTTGTGGGCCTAGACTAGGTGTCTCTGTGATGTCTATTGGAGTTTCTTGAACTTCATCAAGTTCAATCCCACTCCCACTGTTTTCTTGCAAAAGAAACTCTTTCTCTAGAAATACAGCATGCCTTGAAACAAACACCTTTTGTTCCAAGGGATGATAGAATTGGTAACCCTTCGTTTCCTTAGGGTATCCAATAAATAGACATTTATCAGACTTAGCATCCAATTTGTCTGATACAACCCGCTTCACATAAGCAGGACAACCCCATATCTTAAGGTGAGTTAAGTGAGGTTTCTTACTATTCCAAATCTCATATGGAGTAGTAGAGACTACCTTGGTCGGGACTCTGTTTAGCAAGTAAACAGCTGTCTTAAGTGCATAGCCCCAAAAGGATTTTGGAAGAGTTGCATGATTCATCATAGACCTAACCATGTCCATCAAGGTTCGGTTGCGCCTCTCAGATACACCATTATGCTGTGGTGTATACGGCGGAGTCCATTGGGACAATATCCCATTGTCCCTTAGATAATCTTGAAACTCTTGACTTAAGTATTCACCACCTCGATCGGATCGAAGTATCTTAATACTTTTGCCAAGCTATTTCTCTACTTCATTTCTGAACTCTTTGAATTTCTCAAAGGCTTCAGATTTGTGTTTCATCAAGAACACATACCCGAATCGTGAGTGATCATCGATGAAGGTGATGAAGTAGCTATAGCCTCCTTGTGAAAGAGTTGACATTGGTCCACATACATCGGTATGTATTAGACCAAGCAATTCTCCCACTGGATTACCTTTTCCTGGAAAGGGTAATTTGGTCATCTTGCCTTTTAAGCATGATTCGCATGTATCAAATGAACCGGGTTCAAATGATTCCAAAATTCCACATCGGTTGTAATTCGGTCATGCGTTTCTTACTTATG
>JAGFNQ010009688.1:0-24457 GCA_024364735.1 Boesenbergia rotunda | reverse complement strand
AACTGTGATCTATAAGGTATGCCCTAAACGCGTTCCCTAGGACCACCTTGTGGGCATCTATGGTAGATGCATACAAGGTCTCTAGGGATCTTTCAAAAATTAAGTTAGATGAGTTATTTTCTGAACTTGAACTTCATGAACAGACTAACTGCAATTTGGCCGAGAAAAGTATAGCTTTCTTTGCAGGGAAAACAGGAAGGACGACTAAGAAGAAAACTCACGTTGAACCCGAGTCTATCTCAGACTCAGAAACAGAAGATCAAGAAGGAGATCAATCTGAACTGGTCCGGCTAGCTCGAAGCTACTACAAAAAGTTGAAGAACCAAGCCAACACACGGAGAACAAGCCGAAGAAAGGATGAACCAGCTGAACCAGCAACTAACAAACACAAGCCCAACGTAACCTGCTACGAATGCAAGAAGAAGGGCCACTACAAGACTGAATGTCCAAGCCTAAAGGAGTCTAAAAAGACCAGAAAGAAGAAGGCACTCCAAGCAACCTGGGACGAGTCTTCCTCAGAAGAAGAAGAAGAAGCACCGCAGTCCAATCTTCTAGCCCTGACCGCTTCGGATCAAATCGAGACTGACTCAGACTCGGACCAGGACGACGGCAAGCTGACCTTCTCCGACGACGGCGAAATAAGGGTAACAGGTTTTTCAAAATTGCAATTAAATTCTCTTATCTCATATCTATCCCGAGATTTGGCGAAAGCCAAACTCCGAATCGAGTCCCTCCGACAGGAAGTAAAACTCCTGAAAGGGGGAGCTGAGTCTAAATCCTTAACTGAGAAAATTCAGGAAGGATCCCCTGATCAAGTTGAAAAACTTGAATCAGAGAACTCCTCCCTGAAAACTCAAGTTAAGGACTTAAGAACAGCTTTAGAACGATTCACTTCTGGTTCCAAGAACCTTGATATGATTCTTGGAAAACAGAAGTCTGTTCTAAACCGATCCGGACTTGGCTATAGAACCAAAACTCGGCAAAGATCTTACTTTGCTGTACTGAACCAGTCAAGACCTAAGGTTCAGGCATGGGTGTCAAAACTGTGCCTGACTAAACCAACTGGTTCAAATCAATTTTGGATCCCCAAGGACAAGATTCACATCTTGCCTAACCCATACAGAGGCTTTAGTCCAGGGGGAGCCAAAATCAAAATAATTTTCATTATTAGATAATCTTTTTTTTAATTGCTTGTTTATTTAAATTTCTGCAAGTTGCCATGCTTAGAATTAGGAATGGTTAGACTTAAGGACTAAATTACTTGAAATTTGAAAACATAGTATTGGGAGGAGGTGAGATGATAGTACGTTGGGGAAACCAACTCTAATAAGATCAAGTCTACTTGGTCTCTTTAGACTGGTGAAACCAGCCGAAGCTACCGATCCAAGACCCAAGCTAGTTAGACCAGAAAATGACCTAATTTAATTTGAAAATGAAATTTCATTAAAAGGCTTTATCAAGGAAAGGGTGGATGATCCCATAAGGCTACGGCCAAAGAAGGCCTAGTGCCTCGCCAAGACCTGGAAGCCAATTTCTGAAATTCAAATTCAAATTATCTTTTGTCAAATTCGAATCTAACTCAAATTTCAAATAATTATAGATTCTAATCTGTTTTCAAAATTTCTATTTCTTAAAACCTATCTCTTTTTCGAAAAACTCTTAATCTGTTTTCAAAATTTCTACTTCTTAAAATTATTTTTTTTCCCTTTCAAAAATCACTTAATCTATTCTTCAAATTTTCTAAACTTATTTGTTTTAAAAAAAAATCTGTTTTCAAAAGTAAATAACTTTTCAAAGTAAATTAAAACTCCATTTTTTTTTTACCCTCAAACCTGTCTCACAAAAACCTTAAGGTTAACGTGTTTGAAAACCCTAGATTCAGTGAGACAGGAAAATTAAGCTCAAATTATACCACCTTGCTTGTGCTTTCATAATCATGGTCAAACTGTGGTTAACATAGTCAAACTATGATTAACATAGTCAAACATGGTCAAACACAATCAAACGAAGTCAAACAGTCAAACCTGGTCAAAACAGTCAAAAGGTTGCTACCTAGGGCGCCCTGACCGTCCCGGGCGCCCAAGTGCACTAGGTCAAAGGCTGCTGAAAGCAGTCATGTGGGCGCCCATAACCTGTCGGGCGCCCCCGACAACACTGACAACGTACAAGCTCCAGTCAAAGCAGCAAAAGCTGCATTTGACCGACTTGACAAGGGCGCCCGTGACCCGTCGGGCACTCCTATACGCTTCTGTCCCCCACGCTGATTAAAGCAGCCAAAAGGCTGCAATCAACTACCTTTGACCAGGGCGCCCGTGACCTGTCGGGCGCCCCCATCGACAAACCTGTCGTTCACGCCAGTCAAAGCAGCAAAAGCTGCAGTTGACCAGCCTTGATCAAGGGCGCCCGTGACCTCTCGGGCGCCCCCCATAAAACCCCTATAAAAGGGATCCGAGTCTCCTTCTCCTCCCACACCACATCTCACACTTCTTCTTCCCCTTGCCTCATTCTTGTGGATCAAGAGAACCTAAGCCCACCCTTGCCTCAACCATGCCACTAAGGTATGAAATTTAGTTGTGCAATTAATTTTTCTTAAATTACATATTTTTTTCATATTCTTTAAGTCTCTTCTTATAATCCAAGGTTTATCCTTAATTACTTATTTTTCTACACTTAGAAAATGCCGAGCAGTTCAGTCGAACCCCGGAAACGAGCCCAGTCCCGACCCTAGGTTTCCAAACCTAGAACTTTGTAATAAATTCGCCCGAACCACCTACGTTCCGATTAAGATGAGTTACCTTAACCGTCAATTCTTTACCCAATCCTGTCCAACTGCAATGTCCGCAATTAACTACTATCAACTGGATAACCTCGTATTTTGCACACATCCGATCAACAACACCTTATGTGCAGAATTCTATAACAATATAGTTAGGCAAGACCAATTGAACTTCGTCACTACCGTTCAAGGAATGCCCTTGACCATCACTCCTACCCTACTGAATCGATTTCTTGGACTCCGACAATCTCAGTCCATCTTCTGTTGCTACCCTCCAAGGAACCTACCTTTTGATGCCCCCTACTCTCATATTGACCTGAACACCTTATACAACTATTTCTTTAGGGAGGGCATGGACCCTGCAGGAGGGCAGTTCAACTCCACCCGGCTGCCGATTCAGGACTACGCTCTCTATAGAGTGATTGTCCGTTGCATCCTTCCTCTGTCCACTAGGGACATAGCCACCATGAAACCCTTTCACACCTTTCTCCTCTATGCCCTTATCCACCATCTGGACATAGATATAGGCCTTCACCTCTTCCACTGTATCCTACATGCCTCTAGTGTGTCCACTCAGGGACGGGTCCGCACCCCCTTCTGCCACGTCATCACCTCGATCCTCCACCATCACGGCCGAAACATCACTGAAGGCGAGATTACCACGATGACCGACTTCAACGAGATAGGATATAGGAACTTTTCCTTAGCCGGTATAGATGTCTCGGGCACCGGGGTTCTGACTTGGAGACGCCGACCAGCCGCACAGGACATTGCCGACGAGGAGGTTGAGGTCGACGTTGCCGACTTAGCAGCAGAGTTAGCTCAGCCCGATCCTCCGACACTCTACGAGCGAGTATCCCTCCTCGAGACACAGGTTCAGTCCCTCCGGGAAGAATCGGAGCTTACCACCTTGAGCAGCTGGAAACTCATCAGGGCTACTATACCGAGTATATGAGCGCGTTTGCAGCAGAGAGGGAGGAAAGAAACGCCCAGTATCAGGAGATGATGACCATGTTTAGATCCTGGCATCCAGGCTCCCCTGATCAGCCTGGTCCCTCTTCCTAGATGACTTGGACGTGTACCTATTTGACTATCCCTACTGAGTAGGGTTGACTTCTGTTGACTTGTACTAGACTTCTGTTTGACTTATGCTTATCTTAGCTTGGCTTGTTTATTTCCGACTTGATTAAGTTAGGATTATGCTTAGTAGAGTAGAATCATTTTTTTTGGCTTCTGCCTTAATTGAAAATGCTTTAATTCATTTTAAAATGTTTTCTTTGTTAAAAATGTTTTACTTTGGTTTTAAAATTTTTTTTCCCATTGACTTAGTTTTATTTCAAAAACTACCCCCTTCAAAACTAGTTTTTTTTCGAAATGGACTTAGCCTAGGCCCTAACCCTAGAACTGCATGCACCTATAGATCTAGAAGCCAGCATCTCACAAGCACCTTAGGGTACTTTGATTGACAACCTAGAAAGGGTTGAGATGCTTAGGACTTTGCCTTAACTCAAGATGCTTTAAGTCAGTGCATCTGCAGTAGTTGGGGCACTAAATACAAACTGAACAGCAATCAAGTTAAGTATCAAGTTTAGACAATCTAACTTGAACAATGCACTTAACTTGACTAACCCTAGCGAAAACTACTGTTTATAACAGTTGGTAAGTAGCTAATTGGGCTAGACACGTCCCTAAAGATTTAACCAGACTTAGGTTCCAGTTTGATTCAGTACAGCAAATGCTTTAATTATTGCAAAATTTTTCTTCTGCATTTTTGATATATGTCAATGGGGGAGAGTTGGAAAGGAAACAGGGAACAAAAATTGTTTTAAAAATTTTTTTCCCATTGTCTTCTTCAAAAAGTTGAACTGAAAAAAAATAAAATTGGTGGATCAAAGTTAGTTTTATTTCTAAACTCTGAATTATTTTGAAACTTAATGTTTTTGTTTAAAATTATTGTTAGCTTAAAGGTTTTTAAAATTCTCTTTAAAAATTTCCAACTCTGAACTATGTGTTTTGAAATTATGTTTAAGCTTAACATAGTGCCTGAAATTTTCCAAACTGAAAATTTTCTAAGTCTGAAATTTTCCAAACTGAAAATTTTCTAAGTCTGAAATTTTCCAAACTGAAAATTTTCTAAGTCTGAAATTTTTCAAAACTTGAAATCTTCTAAGTACTTAACTCACACCACCTATTTTTTGAAAAACCTAGGGGGAGATTTCTTCCAGGGGGAGGGAATCTATCTTAGGATTTCAATTTTAGCATTTTTTTCCTTAACTTTTTGAACTAGGTCGCCATATATCAAAAAGGGGGAGATTGTTGGTGCAGAATGCACCCAAGTCAAACCTGTGTTTTGATATTGGCAAAAGGGTTCAAAAGTTAAGGGTTAGTTGTTGTCTAACAAGCTTCTTGAGTGTACAGGAAAAGCCCTAGCGAAGGAAGGCTAGGCACTGACGAAGGACTGCCAGACAGGAGAAGCCCTAGCAAAGGACTGCTAGGCACTGGTAAAGGACCGCCAGAATGCTAAAGCCCTAGCGAAGGACTGCTAGGCTGGCGAAGGACTGCCAGAAGAAAAGACCTAGCGAAGGGCAGCTAGGCACCAAGCGAAGGGCAGCTTGGTAACTCAAGACCTGGCGAAGGACTGCCGGGCAAAAGTCCAACTGGAGGATCCGGTTGGCATCAGGTAAACTCTCCCGAGAGGAGTAGGTGAGGACGCGTTCCTCTTGAGGGAACATTAGGCGTCGGTTCGACCTAGGGCTCCATTTTAGAGACCAAAGTCAGAACCAAGACAGCTAAGGCTGTATAAAATATAATTTTTTATTTAGACTAACCCTGGATGCAGGATCGAAGGACTGAGTATCTGCAGCTCAGAGAGCCTCGAAGGAGTGAGGCAGAAGCTGAGCAGGGCGCCCCGGACGACCAGGGCGCCCCCAAGGTCAACCCAAGTCTGTAAGAACCTCAACGCGCTTCGCCCCGCTTGTCGCGGGAGCCCCGCGTGTCTCGGGCGCCCCCACTGCCAGCTGCCGAAGTCCTCAACGCGCTTCGTCCCGCTTGTCGCGGGCGCCCCGCGTGTCTCGGGCGCCCCCACTGCCAGCTGCCGAAGCGCATCCCTGCGAAGCTGAGGAGATGAGGTTTTGACCGGTCAAACCGGGCGCCCCGAGCCCTACGGGCACCCCGGTCAAACCGGATCCCGAGGCTAAGGGGATCAGACGGCGACCGAGCTACAACCGGATCTGCTGCCACGTGGGGGGCGCCCCCGTCGACCAGGGCGCCCCTAGGCCCTATATAAAGGGCCCTCGACCTCCTTCTTCAGAGCATCAATTACTGCGACGCTTCCACGCTCTTCTGCTTCCACGACACGCTCCAGAACTCTTCCAACTCGAGCTGACGACGTCCTGCTGCTCCAACACTTCGATCTACACCGGACGTCGGTAACGAAGAGCTTGATTAAGTTTACTACTCTGATTCTATAATACTTTTTATTGTAAACTTTCTCGAACGTATAGAATTGCCCGTAGAAAACGGTCAACGACCGTGGGCCTTGGAGTAGGAGTCAACACAGGCTCCGAACCAAGTAAAACGACCTTGTTAGCATTATTTTTGTGTCTTATTTCCGCTGCGCACTTACTCTTTTTAAATCTGAACGATTTGCGACATTCACCCCCCCCTCTCTCGCATTTCTCGATCCAACAGAATTGACTATGACGAAACCTATTCGCCAGTAGCTATGCTTAAATCCATTCGGATGCTCCTAGCCATAGCAGCTCATTATAATTATGAGATATGGCAAATGGATGTGAAAATAACTTTCCTTAATGGAAACCTGCTTGAGGATGTATACATGATACAACCTGAAGGTTTCACATCAGTTAATAAAACCAAAGTATGCAAGCTTCAACGATCCATATATGGACTGAAGCAAGCATCCAGGAGCTGGAACATCCGTTTTGATGAGACAATCAAAGAGTTTGATTTCTCATAAAATCCTGACGAACCTTGTGTGTACAAGAAGGTTAGTGGGAGTGCAGTTGTATTCCTAGTATTATATGTCGATGACATATTACTTATAGGAAACGATATATCAGTCTTACAGTCAGTTAAAATTTGGTTGTCCAAAACTTTCTCCAAGAAAGACCTGGGAGAAGCAACCTATATCCTTGGGATTAGAATCTATAGAGATAGATCAAAACGGTTGATTGGTCTTTCGCAGTCTACATATATAGACCGAGTGCATAAAAGGTTTAGCATGTCAGAATCTAAGAAAGGCTACCTTCCCATCAGGCATGGGATCAACCTTTCAAAGTCTATGTGTCCGCGCACAGAAGACGAGAGGATTTGCATGAATAAGATTCCTTATGCATCCGCGATAGGATCTATCATGTATGCTATGTTATGTACTGTTGGTGCAGTATGCACCCAAGTCAAACCTATGTTTTGATATTGACAAAAGGGTTCAAAAGTTAAGGGTTAGTCGTTGTCTAACAAGTTTCTTGAGTGTACAGGAAAAACCCTAGCGAAGGAATGCTAGGCACTGGCGAAGGACTGCCAGACAGGAAAAGCCCTAGCAAAGGGCTGCTAGGCTCTGGCGAAGGACTGCCAGAATGGACAAGCCCTAGCGAAGGAATGCTAGGCACTGGCGAAAGGCTGCCAGAAGAAAAGACCTAGCGAAGGGCTGCTAGACACCAAGCAAAGGGAAGCTTGGCAACTCAAGACCTGGCGAAGGACTGCCGGGCAAAAGTCCAACTGGAGGATCCGGTTGGCATCAGGTAAACTCTCCCTAGAGGAGTAGGTGAGGACGCGTTCCCCTAGAGGGAACATTAGGCGTCGGATCGACCTAGGGCTCCATTTTGGAGACCCAAAGTCAGAACCAAGACAGCCATGGCTGTGTAAAATTAACTTATTAATTGTTGTTTTGGACTAACCCTGGATGCAGGACCGAAGGACTGTGTTTCTGCAGCTCAGAGAGCCTCAAAGGAGTGAGGCAGTAGCTGAGCAGGGCGCCCCGGATGTTTCGAGCGCCCCAGAGTCAACCCAAAGTCAGCAGAGCAAGTAAACGCCCCAACAGCAGCACATTTGGGGGCGCCCCGGATGTTTCGGGCGCCCCGCGCGCATCGGGCGCCCCACGTGTCGCGGGCGCCCCCAGTGCCACGCCGACTATCAGCTGCCCTCGCGAAGCCAAAGGATGAGGCTTTGACCGGTCAACCCGGGCGCCCCGCGCGCTCGGGGCGCCCCGGTCAAAGCTGATCCCGAAGATGAAGAGATCAGCCTTGACCGAAGCGATCACCGGATCGGAAGCCACGTGGGGGGCGCCCCCGTCGACTAGGGCGCCCCCAAGCCCTATATAAAGGGCCCTCGACCTCCTTCTTGAAGCATCAATAACTGCGACTTTCATACGCTCTTCTGCTTCCATGAGACGCTCCAGAAATCTTCCAACTCGAGCTCTGACGACGTCCTGCTGCATCAATACTCCGATCTACACCGGACGTCGGTAACGAAATATTCATTTAAGTTTACGAAGCTAATTCTGTAATACTTGTGATTGTAAACTTTCTCGAACGTATAGAATTGCCCGCAGAAAACGGTCAACGACCGTGGGCCTTGGAGTAGGAGTCGACACAGGCTCCGAACCAAGTAAAACGACCGTGTTAGCATTGTTGTTGTGTCTTATTTCCGCTGCGCACTAACTCTTTTTAAATCCGAACGAATTGCGACATTCACCCCCCCTCTCTCGCAACTCTCGATCCAACAAGTGGTATCAGAGCGGGGAAGTCAAACTTGGTGCAACCACCAGTTTGAAATTTTTTTTTCGGATTTCTTTTTTTTTTTTTTAAATTTTCGTTCGAATTTTTCTTTCAAGGTTGGTGCAACACCCCTTGAAATTGTTTTTATTTTCTTCCCGCACTACTAATCCAAGACAAAGTCTTGGAATATTCTTTTTTTTTTGTTGTTGACAATTTCAGAACAAATGTCTATCCAAGAAGGATTTAGCACCGCCAGACCTCCACTGTTCAGTGGAGAAGACTTTCCTTACTGGAAAAGTCGAATGGAGGTCCATCTGAAAACTCAGGTGGATATGTGGATAATCATCCAGTCTGGACTGATGATTCCCACAAATGCTGAAGGTGTACCACAAAACTACTCAGAATGGGACACTTCCCTCAAACGTAAAATTGAAGCCGACGCCAAAGCAACCCAGACTCTCCAATGCGGACTAACGAAAGAAGAGATGAACCGCGTTGGACCCTTCAAAAGTGCAAAGGAGCTATGGGCTAAACTGATCGAGCTCCACGAAGGAACTTCAGATACGAGGATCAGCAAACGAGACCTGCTACTGAACAAGCTTTTTACTATCAAAATGGCAGATAACGAGACAGCAGCCCAGCTCCACGCCAGAATCCAGGAGCTGATGAACGGTCTTCACGCAATAGGTCACCAGGTTCAAAATCGTGATCTTATAAGGTATGCTCTAAACGCGTTCCCTAGGACCACCTTGTGGGTATCTATGGTAGATGCATACAAGGTCTCTAGAGATCTTTCAAAAATTAAGCTAGATGAGTTATTTTCTGAACTTGAGCTGCATGAATAGACTAACTCCAATTTGGTCGAGAAAAGTATAGCCTTCTTTGCAGGGAAAACAGGGAAGACGACCAAGAAGAAAACTCAAGTTGAACCTGAATCTACCTCAGATTCAGAAATAGAAGATAAAGAAGAAGATCAATCTGAACTGGTCCGGCTAGCTCGAAACTACTACAAAAAGTTGAAGAACCAAACCAACACACGAAGAACAAGCCGAAGAAAGGACGGACAAGATGAACCGGCAACTGACAAACAAAAGCCCAACGTAACCTGCTACGAATGCAAGAAGAAGGGCCACTACAAGACTGAATGTCCAAGTCTAAAGGAGTCCAAAAAGAACAGAAAGAAGAAGGCACTCCAAGCCACCTGGGACGAGTCTTCCTCAGAAGAAGAAGAAGAAGCATCTCAGTCCAATCTTCTAGCCCTGACCGCTTCAGATCAAATCGAGACTGACTCAGACTCGGACCGGGACGACGGCAAGCTGACATTCTCTGACGACGGCGAAATAAAGGTAACGGGCTTTTCAAAATCGCAATTGAATTCTCTTATTTCCTATCTATCCCGAGATTTGGCGAAAGCCAAACTCCGAATCGAGTCTCTCCGACAGGAAGTAAAACTCCTGAAAAAGGGAGCTGATTCTGATTCCTTAACTGAGAAAATTCAGGAAGGAACCCCTGATCAAGTTAAAAAACTTGAATCAGAGAATTCCTCCCTGAAAACTCAAATTAAGGACTTAAGAACAGCTTTAGAACGATTCACTTCTGGTTCCAAGAATCTTGACATGATTCTGGGAAAACAGAAGTCTGTTCTAAACCGATCTGGACTTGGTTATAGAACCAAATCTCGGCAAAGATCTTACTTTGCTTTACTGAACCAGTCAAGACCTAAGGTTCAGGCATGGGTGCCAAAACTGTGCCTGACTAAACCAACTGGTTCAAATCAATTTTGGATTCCCAAGGACAAGATTCACATCTTGCCTAACCCATATAGAGGCTTTAGTCCAGGGGGAGCCAAGATCAAAACAATTTTTATAATTAGATAATTTTTTTTAACTGATTGCTTGTTTATTTAATTTCTTGCAAATTGCCATGCTTAGATTTAAGGAATACTTAGATTTAAGGACGAAATTACTTGAAACTTGAAAACATAGTATTGGGTGGAGGTGAGATGATAGTACGTTAGGGAAGCCAATTTGGCGGAACTATCCGAAGCTACCGATCCAAGACCCAAGCTAGTTAGACCAGAAAATGACCTAATTTAATTTGAAAATGAAATTTCATTAAAAGGCTTTGTCAAGGAAAGGGTGGATGATCCCATAAGGCTTCGGCCAAAGAAGGCCTAGTGGCTCGCCAAGACCTGGAAGCCAATTTCTGAAATTCAAATTCAAGTTAACATTTGTCAAATTCGAATCTAACTCAAATTTCAAATAATTATAGATCCTAATCTGTTTTTCAAACTTCCACTTCTCAAACTTATTATCCTTTTGCAAAACACTTAATCTGTTTTCAAAATTTCTGTTTTTTTTTCAAAAGTGAATAACTTTTCAAAATAAATGATAATTCCCTTTCAAAATTAATTTTTACCTTCAAACCTGTCTCACAAAAACTTTAAGGTTAACGTGTTTGAAAACCCTAGATTCAGTGAGACAGGAAGATTAAGCTCAAATTAAACCACCTTGCTTGTGCCTTCATAATCATGGTTAAACTGTGGTCAACATAGTCAAACTATGATTAACATAATCAAACTATGATTAACATAGTCAAAAATGGTCAAACACAGTCAAACGGAGTCAAACCGTCAAAATTGGTCAAAGCAGTCAAAAGGCTGCAACTGAGGGCGACCGCAGCCTGTCGGGCGCCCCCGACAACACTGACAAGGTACCAGCTCCAGTCAAAGCAGCAAAAGCTGCATTTGACCGATTTGACACTTCTGTCCCCCACGCTGATTAAAGCAGCCAAAAGGCTGCAATCAACTACTTTTTCCCATGACCTATCGGGCACCCGTGACCTATCGGGCGCCCCTATCGACAAACCTGTCGTCCACGCCAGTCAAAGCAGCAAAAGCTGCAGTTGACCAGCCTTGGCCAGGGCGCCCGTGACCTGTCGGGCGCCCCCCACAGACCGTTTCCCTGCCCGAGGCAAAACGACCTGTAGAGGGCGCCCGGAACCTCACGGGCCCCCCCCTCAAACCCCTAAAAAAGGGACCCGAGACTCCCTCATTTCCCACACTTCAAACACACCACATCTCACACTCCTTCCTCCCCTTGCCTCATTCTTGTAGATCAAGTGAATCTAAGCCCTCCCTTGCCTCAACCATGCCTCCAAGGTATGAAATTTAGTTGTGCAATTAATTTTTCTTAAATTACATATTTTTTTCAAATTCCTTAAGTCTCTTCTTTATCCTTAATCACTTATTTTTTCTACACTTAGAAAACGCCAAGCAGTTCAGTCGAACCCCGGTAACGAGCCCAGTCCCGACCCTAGGTTTCCTAACCTAGCACTTTGTAACAAATTCGCCCAAACCTCGTACATTCCGATTAAAACAAGTTACCTTAACCGTCATTTCTTCTCCCAATCCTGTCCAGTCGCAATGTCCGCAATTAACTTCTATCAACTGGATAACCTCGTATTCTGCACACATTCGATCAACAACACCCTATGTGCAGAATTCTATAACAACATAGTTAGGCAAGACCACTTGAGTTTCGTCACTACCGTTCAAGGAATGCCCCTGAGCATCACTCCTACCCTACTGAACCGATTTTTGGGACTCCGACCATCTCAGTCCATCTTCTGTTGCTACCCTCCAAGGAACCTGCCCTTCGATGCCCCCTACTCTCATATTGACCTGAACACTTTGTACAACTATTTCTTTGGGGAGGCCATGGACCCTGCAGGAGGGCAGTTCCACTCTACCCAACTCCCAATTCAGGACTACGCTCTCTACAGAGTAATTGTCCGTTGCATCCTTCCCTTGTCCACTAGGGACACAGCCACCATGAAACCCTTTCACACTTTTTTTCTCTATGCCCTTATCCACCATCTGGACATAGATATAGGCCTTCACCTCTTCCACTGTATCCTACATGCCTCTAGTGTATCCACTAAGGGGCGGATCCGCACCCCCTTCTGCCACATCATCACCTCTATCCTCCACTACCACGGCCGAAACATCGCTGACGGCGAAATTACCACGATGATCGAATTCGATGAGATAGGATTTAGGAACTTTTCTTTAGCCGGTGTAGAGGTCTCGGGCACCGGGGTTCTGACTTGGCGACGCCGACCAGCCGCACAGGACATTGCCGACGAGGAGGTCGAGGTCGACGTTGCCGACTTTGCAACAGAGGTAGATCAGCCCGCTCCACCGACCTTGTACGAGAGAGTTACACGACTCGAGGCGCACGTCCAGAGCTTCAGAGAAGAATTAGAAGCGAACCATATTGAAGACCAAGAGACAAACTTAGGCTACTACAACAACATTATGAGTACCCTCACAGCTGATAGAGAAGCCTGGAATGCACAGTACCATGAGATCATGGCACGATTTGATGCATGGCAACCGGGCCCATTTGATCCTCCTGGTCCCTCCTCTTAGATGACTTGGACATGTACCCATTTGACTACCCCTACTGAGTAGGATTGACTTCTGTTGACTTGTACTAGACTTCTGCTTGAACTATGCTAATCTTAGCTTAGCTTGGTTACTTTTTATGCTTAGTAGAAAAGAATCATTCGGGTTTTGACTTTTGATTTTATATTGATCTTAAAATGACTTTTAAAAAAAATTTTTTGTTACTTTAACTTGAAAAAGTTTCTTTTAAAATTTTTTTTAGTTTTATTTCAAAAATACCCCCTTCAAAACTAGGGCCTCTTTTCGAAATGGACTTAGCCTAGGCTCTAACCCTAGAACTGCATGCACCTATAGATCTAGAAGCCAGCATCTCACAAGCACCTTAGGGTACTTTTGAATGATAACCTAGAAAGGGTTGAGATGCTTAGGTCTTTGCCTTAACTCAAGATGCTTTAAGTCAGTGCATCTGCAGTAGTTGGGGCACTAAATACAAACTGAACAGCAATCAAGTTAAGTGTCAAGTTTAGACAATCTAACTTGAACAACTCACTTAACTTGACTAACCCTAGCCAAAACTACTGCTTATAACAGTTAGTAAGTAGCTAATTGGGTTAGACAGATCCCTAAAGAGTTAACCAGACCTAGGTCTTGTTTTGATTCAGTACAGCAAATGCTTTATTTAACTATTGAAAAATTTTTTTCTACATTTTTTGATATATGTCAAAGGGGGAGAGTTGGAAAAGAAACAGGGAACAAAATTTTTAAAAAATTATTTTTAAAATTTTTTTCATAATCTTCTTCAAAAAGGTTGAACTGAAAAATTGATAAATCAAAGTTAGCTTTATTTCTAAACTCTGAACTATTTTGAAACTTAATGTTTTTTGCTTAAAATGATTTTTTCTTAATATTTCTAAGTTTGAAATTTTTCCAAAACTGAAAATTTTTCAAAGTGTGAAATATTCCAAAATTTTCTAAAGTCTGAATTTTTTTTTAAAAATTGAAAATTTAAAAACTGAAAATTTAGCAAAAACTTTAGAGATTTCTTAACTTATTATCAAAACATGAAATCTTCTAAATACTTCACTCACACCACCTATTTTTGAAAAACCTAGGGGGAGATTTCTTCCAGGGGGAGGGAATCTAACTTAGGATTTTAATTTCAGCATTTTTCCTTAACTTTTTGAACTAGGTTGCCATATATCAAAAAGGGAGAGATTGATGGTGCAGTATGCACCCAAGTCAAACCTATATTTTGATATTGACAAAAGGGTTCAAAAGTTAAGGGTTAGTCGTTGTCTAACAAGTTTCTTGAGTGTACAAGAAAAACCCTAGCGAAGGAATGCTAGGCACTGGCGAAGGACTGCCAGACAGGAAAAGCCCTAGCAAAGGGCTGCTAGGCTCTGGCGAAGGACTGCCAGAATGGACAAGCCCTAGCGAAGGAATGCTAGGCACTGGCGAAAGGCTGCCAGAAGAAAAGACCTAGCGAAGGGCTGCTAGGCACCAAGCAAAGGGAAGCTTGGCAACTCAAGACCTGGCAAAGGACTGCCGGGCAAAAGTCCAACTGGAGGATCCGGTTGGCATCAGGTAAACTCTCCCTAGAGGAGTAGGTGAGGATGCGTTCCCCTAGAGGGAACATTAGGCGTTGGTTCGACCTAGGGCTCCATTTTGGAGACCCAAAGTCAGAACCAAGACAGCCAAGGCTGTGTAAAATTAACTTATTAATTGCTGTTTTGGACTAACCCTGGATGCAGGACCGAAGGACTGTGTTTCTGCAGCTCAGAGAGCCTCAAAGGAGTGAGGCAGTAGCTGAGCAGGGCGCCCCGGATGTTTCGGGCGCCCCAGAGTCAACCCAAAGTCAGCAGAGCAAGTAAACGCCCCGACAGCAGCACATTTGGAGGCGCCCCGGATGTTTCGGGCGCCCCGCGTGTCGCGGGCGCCCCCAGTGCCACGCCGACTA
Organism: Boesenbergia rotunda; assembly: GCA_024364735.1. NCBI lineage: Eukaryota > Viridiplantae > Streptophyta > Magnoliopsida > Zingiberales > Zingiberaceae > Boesenbergia > Boesenbergia rotunda. The sequence continues at coordinate 9,578 of JAGFNQ010009688.1, read as the reverse complement.
TCAGCTGCCCTCGCGAAGCCAAAGGATGAGGCTTTGACCGGTCAACCCGGGCGCCCCGCGCGCTCGGGGCGCCCCGGTCAAAGCTGATCCCGAAGATGAAGAGATCAGCCTTGACCGAAGCGATCACCGGATCGGAAGCCACGTGGGGGCGCCCCCGTCGACCAGGGCGACCCCAGGCCCTATATAAAGGGCCCTCGACCTCCTTCTTGAAGCATCAATAACTGTGACTTTCATACGCTCTTCTGCTTCCACGAGACGCTCCAGAAATCTTCCAACTCGAGCTCTGACGACGTCCTGCTGCATCAATACTCCGATCTACACCGGACGTCGGTAACGAAATATTCATTTAAGTTTACGAAGCTAATTCTGTAATACTTGTGATTGTAAACTTTCTCAAACGTATAGAATTGCCCGCAGAAAATGGTCAACGACCGTGGGCCTTGGAGTAGGAGTCGACACAGGCTCCGAACCAAGTAAAACGACCGTGTTAGCATTGTTGTTGTGTCTTATTTTCGCTGCGCACTAACTCTTTTTAAATCCGAACGAATTGCGACATTCACCCCCCCTCTCTCGCAACTCTCGATCCAACATGTACTAGGCTCGATGTATCGTATGCTCTGAGCGTCACGAGCAAATACCAGTCTGATCCAGGAATGGATCATTGGGCGGCTGTCAATACAATCCTTAAGTACTTAAGAAGAACTAAGGATGTGTTCCTAATATATGGAGAAGGAGATATGGTAATACGTGGGTATACAGATGCCAGTTTCCAGACAGATAAGGATGACTCCAAATCTGAGTCTGGATACGTATATACTTTGAATGGAGGCGCAATAAGTTGGAAGAGATCCAAACAAGACACCGTAGCAGATCCTACCACGGAAGCAGTCTTGATCAAGAAGTTTGTCTCAAAACTTGGTGAGGTTCCAACCATTGATGAAGCAATACCGGTTTATTGCGACAACAATGGAGCTATTGCACAAGCAAAGGAACCAAGGTCTCATCAATGATCCAAACATGTGCTTCGCCGCTATCATCTGATTAAAGAGATTATAAGTAGGAATGTTATACAAATTGAGAAAAATCCCACTGAAAGGAATTTAGCGGATCCTTTAACTAAGGCCTTGCCTCAAAGTAAGTTTGAGGGTCATGGTAGAGCCTATGGTATTGGATACCGTAGCGATTGACATTAGGCCAAGTGGGAGTTTGTTAGTAATATGAGAGAAGTGTCCTAAGGCAATCACCTTATGATTGTAATCATTTACTTTAATAAATGAATATTCACTATTTGAGTATACATGTTTATGTATTTGATTGAGATGTTAAACTCATTTACTGAATGTCCGCAATACAATTCACAGCATGAGAGAATTTGTGATGAATTCACAACTAGTGATTATCTTTACATGTGCAATTGTGAAGTATTGAAATTGTCCCTAGTCGATGAATTGATAGATACAGACACTATCAATTCTGTTGAGACTAGCATGGGTTATTCTCTAATCAGCTGATTCTCACTGGCTGGTGACATTGGGATGTCCGGAGATAAACATGAATGCTAGTTAAGGGAATTAGTTCATTGGAGTGACTAGCTGTAAAACTTCATATGGTAAACTACATATAGACATGTCAGTGAAGTTCTTACTGCAGCTTAAGTGCGATGTTCCTTTGACTTGCGGTGTTCAAGTCATCTTGGTCATGGAGACTTATACTTTAACACCTTAAGCAAGCATCTCCAAGGAGGTGTGGACCCAGGATGGTTGGGTATATGCCGAAGTACCCGAAGATGTTAGAACAACCTACAAAGGATTCACCACTCCTTGCGAGGGGATGTATACCCAAGGCCTATCGTCGGATTGTTACTCAAAGTCTCTAGTCAGAGCATGACATGTTTAGAGTATGAGTCTCTGAAATACATGAGAGTAATTAGAATCCATTGGACGAGAAAGACATTACTTGGGCTAGGTGTGACGTAGTCAGCCTAGTGGAGACTGACACATATAGACCATGTCCTGAACCATGTGGGTATAAGATGGTGAAGGGAATGAGGCACAATTCATTAGAGCTGCTGAAGGATTTCAGAATTATTTCTGAGGTCAACCGTTGATCTTTCGATTAATTGGGGATCATGATATACTACTAGGTGTCACTCATGATCGTTCTATAATTGATGAATTATAGACGGCCAACATAAATCGAAAGCCTATTTAGTCACATGCACTACGAGTAATCCGAGGGATTTAAAACGAGTTGAAAATTAGATTTTCTGATCAAGAGAGATAAGTCGAATCTGAATTTTTCAGAGACGCATCGGAAGCATAAAATGACTATGTCTTTTGAAGACTTATTGGACGAATTAAATGAGTTTAATTCGTACGGTTACGGCATTGGTTTGGCCGGCCAATGAGGGTCCCCACCCTCTTTGGTTTGGCCGGCCACAATAAGAGGGAGAACCAAATTGTTTGGTTCAAATTATAAAATAAACCGCGCGTGGTTTGTTTTATAAAATTATGGATAAAGAAATTTATATAAAGAAATTTATATAAAGAGATTTATTTTCATGGAAATTAAAATAAACCTTGGATTGGTTTATTTTAATTTATAAAATCAATAATGGATTGATTTACCATGATAAAGAAATTTATAGAAATTTATTCTTTTTATGGAAATTAAAATGAACCATGGATTGGTTTATTTTATTTTATAAAATCAATTATGAATTGGTTTTTCCATGATAAGAAAAATTTATAAGATAAATTTCTTGTAAAATTTATTCCATAATAAAAGGGGAGACATGGTTGTTTTTATTATAAATTAAGTTATAATAAAAACTTGGCATAACGGAATAATTCATAAGAAATTTATAAGATAAATTTCTTGTAAAATTTATTCCATAATAAAAGGGGAGACATGGTTGTTTTTATTATAAATTAAGTTATAATAAAAACTTGGCATAACGGAATAATTCATAGAAAAATTTATAAGATAAATTTCTTATGAAAAATTTATTCCGTTAAAAAGGAGACTTGGCGATAAAGAGGCTACTATATAAAGGTGCAAAGGCAAGGCTTGGAAATCAATTCAAGAGATCAAGGATTCTTGCCTAGCCTCTCTTCCTCTCCTTCTCTCCCTCTCCATCTTCTAGGGCCGGCTACCCTCTCCCTCTTCTAGGGCCGGCTACCCTCACCTCCTTTTCCGTGGGCCACCTCCACCAAGAAGAAGCCGAAGAAGAAGAAGAAGCGGACGCAACTCCTTCCTTCCTCCCGGAATCCGGATTTCGTTCTTCGTTTGGTGGTTAGTTTTCCATCTCTCTCTCTTGATATTCTTGTCGTGCCTTTGAAGAATCTAGTAGTTCTTGTCGGCACGAGACTCGTGGCTTTGCGAAGTCATCCCGAAGAGAACTCGGCGTGGACGCGAATAGAGGCGGAGCTTCCAAGGGACGCTACGGTTGGATCTCGTCCCTTTCTACGAGTTACGCGAGGTATTAAGTAAATTAGTTTACTTTTTGCAAAATTTATTTGTATGATCATGTCTCCACAATATAATGTTGCATGCTAGATACGTGGTTAAAATAATTTGAGAAATTATTTATACTAAAACTTCCGCTGCACGTAATAAAATTTAAAAAAATTACGAACCCGTATCCATGTCAACATGCACCCGGTCCCAACACATCGATAAAGGTAATGAAGTAGCTATAGCCTCCTTGTGCAAGAGTTGACATTGGTCCACATACATCAGTATGTATTAGACCAAGCAATTCTCCCACTGGTTTACCTTTTCCGGAAAAGGGTAATTTGGTCATCTTGCCTTTTAAGCATGATTCGCATGTATCAAATGAACCGGGTTCAAATGATTTCAGAATTCCACATCGGTGTAATTTGGTTATGCATTTCTTACTTGCATGGCCTAGACGACAATGCCACGTATAGGAGTCTATTCGATTATCTATTCGAGCACGTTTGTTACTTACTTCGATATTGAAAACGTCACCGGATAAATCTAACGTGTAGATACCATTGCATAAAGTTCCGGTTCCATAAAGAACACCATTTAAAGTTATGTAACAACAATTGTTACTAAAAGTTAAATGATAACCCTTTTCATTCAAGCTTGAAATGGATACAATGTTCTTTATTAACGAAGGAACAAAATAACAATTATCCAATTCTAAGACAAGTCCTGTAGGGAGCTTTAGCAAATATGTTCCGATGGAAATAGCAGCAATCTTTGCTCCATTTCCAACTCGCAAATTCGCTTTTCCCTTGACGAGTCTTCTTCTATTCTTTAGCCCCTGTATGTCATTACATATATGTGAGCTACACCCAGTATCAAGTACCAAGGTGTTTGAGGAAATAGAGTGACATTCAATAACGAAGATGCCTGAAGAGGATGGGGCATCAGATGCCTTCTTCTTCAAAGACTCAAGATAAACCTTGCAGTTTCTTCGCCAGTGGCCCTCCTTGCCACAGTGATGGCAAGTGCCTTTTGGTGCCTTTTCAATCCTTTTGTCCTTAGTTAACTTATTGGTGTCCAAAATGGAACGCAAATTCAGAGAAGACATGATCGAGTGATTATCCTAGAAATACAAATTGAGCTTATGTGAGAAAAATGATAAAGAATGCATCAATATACATTAATTAAATCCTATTTATTTTTCTAATTGAATAACCCTTTTTATCAATTCGGGAGATCGTAGGAGCATCTCCAAATAGGTTGATATCCAACCATAGATAAGAACAACCATGGCTGTGGCCATCAAGTTATTCTTAGCTATGACGGTAGGTAATTATACCGATTACACATCACATATATGTAACTATCACTTTATGCTATCAACTAATTGAATGTTTGCATAAATCATTAGGTTGTTAACTCATTAACAAGTATGCAATAATATACATAGCACCCAACTGCACCTCTCTTTACATTGACCTTGGCTGAGGCACAACAAATCGATGCTCCAAGCTTAAGGCTGACCCATTAATCAAGAAATCGTTTTAATATGGTTGGAGCTCATTCAACCGTTTAGTCAGTTTTGGATGTGTCCAACAACCAAAACTAAGGATTGACCTCTAACTCCAACTATATTAATCATAAACTAATTCCATGGTTTGAACATGTTAAGATTCAAGCCGGGCATGGATGTGTCCATCAACCCAAACGAGAAACAAAACTCCGGTTCTAACCATATTAATGGAAGGTGTTGGCCTTAATATTTTGTAAGGGGTTTTGGGTCTCATCCTTTCTTTTCTAAGCACATTCATGACATATAATTATGTCATGTACTAACGATTTCCTTAATAAAGTATGTATGTGACTTAATTTATCAAGTCTCATTAATTGAATTAGGAACCGGATTTCCTAATTCTAATTTCATACTTTATTCAAGGAATTGTTTTGGGAAACAATTTCTTAAATTGTCATAATCAATTTCGGAAATAATATGTTTAAGACTTTGATTTCTCTAAATCAATTCTTATTAAATTAAGAGAAAGATTCCCTTAATTCAACCACATATTATTTTCATGAAAATCTCTTTTAAGAAAACTCTATAGGAAACCATTTTCCTAATTAATTTTGGAGACAACAATATGTAAGAGCATCACCTCTTAAATCAAATAAGGAAATTATTGTTTGAGAATCACCTCAAAATTTCCAAGATTTGATTACATATTTTATTTATGGATTTATTAATTTCAACAAATTATTTTCTTTGGGTGGCTCCCCGAGGCTCAGATATCCAAAAAAAAAAGAATTTGTTGTAAATCTAATTTGGTCCGCTCCCCGAGGCGTAACCAAATTAAACATGACAATTTTATTCAAAATAGGAAATTAAATTACAACAACTAACTTTAAATTGGACGGCTCCCCGAGGCTCAATCCAAAATAAAGAATTTTGTTAATAATTTAAAACCAATTCGAATTTAATTGTCAATTAATAATCCATAAATTTGTCTCGACTTTCTTGAAAGAAAGTGCCCAAAATTGTGAGATTTCATAATAGGTTTTCAGAATAATTGTAAGTTCCAAAATAGGAAATTTCCAAAATTAGAAAGTTTCCAAAAATGGGATGTTTTCACAATTATCATAAAATTTCAGAAACTAGGATATTTCAATAGTTTGCGAAATTTCATGAGGATTTCCGAACTTTGAAATTCCTAAATCTAAAATTTATCATAATTGGAAAGTTTCCATAATTGGAAAATTTTCCAAAATTGAGATCATGACAAAGTTTTCTGCGAAACAATTATATGATTATGTCGAACACTAACCGGCTTTGATACCACTGTTGGGACCGGGTGCATGTTGACATGGATACGGGTACGTAATTTTTAAAATTTTATTACGTGCAGCGGAAGTTTTAGCATAAATAATTTCTCAAATTATTTTAACCACGTATCTAGCATGCAACCTTATGTTGTGGAGACATGATCATACATTTAAATTTTGCAGAAAGTAAACTAATTTACTTAATACCTCGCGTAACTCGTAGAAAGGGACGAGATCCAACCGTAGCGTCCCTTGGAAGCTCCGCCTCTATTCGCGTCCACGTCGAGTTCACTTCGGGATGACTTCGCAAAGCCACGAGTTTCGTGCCGACAAGAACTACTAGATTCTCCAAAGGCACAACAAGAATATCAAGAGAGAGAGATGAAAGCTAACCACCAAACGAAGAACGGAATCCGGATTCCGGGAGGAAGGAAGGAGTTGCGTCCGCTTCTTCTTCTTCTTCGGCTTCTTCTTGGTGGAGGTGGCTCACGACAAAGGAGGTGAGGGCAGCCGGCCCTAGAAGAGGGAGAGGGTAGCCGGCCCTAGAAGAGGGAGAGGGAGAGAAGGAGAGGAAGAGAGGCTAGGCAAGAATCCTTGATCACTTGAATTGATTTCCAAGCCTTGCCTTTGCACCTTTATATAGTAGCCTCTTTATCGCCAAGTCTCCTTTTTAACGGAATAAATTTTTCATAAGAAATTTATCTTATAAATTTTTCTATGAATTATTCCGTTATGCCAAGTTTTTATTATAACTTAATGTATAATAAAACAACCATGTCTCCCCTTTTATTATGGAATAAATTTTACAAAAAATTTATCTTATAAATTTCTTATGAATTATTCCGTTATGCCAAGTTTCATTATAACTTAATTTATAATAAAAATAACCATGTCTCCCCTTTTATTATGGAATAAATTTTACAAGAAATTTATCTTATAAATTTTTCTTATCATGGAAAAAATAATTCATAATTAATTTTATAAAATAAAATAAACCAATCCATGGTTCATTTTAATTTCCATAAAAAGAATAAATTTCAATAAATTTCTTTATCATGGTAAATTAATCCATTATTGATTTTATAAAATAAAATAAACCAATCCAAGGTTTATTTTAATTTCCATGAAAATAAATTTCTTTATATAAATTTCTTTATATAAATTTCTTTATCCATAATTTTATAAAACAAACCACGCGCGGTTTATTTTATAATTTGAACCAAACAATTTGGTTCTCCCTCTTATTGTGGCCGGCCAAACCAAAGAGGTTGGGGACCCTCTTTGGCCTGCCAAACCAATGCCGTAACCGTACGAATTAAACTCATTTAATTCATCCAATAAGTCTTCAAAAGACTTAGCCATTTTATGCTTCCGATGCGTCTCTGAAAAATTCAGATTCGACTTATCTCTCTTGATCAGAAAATCCAATTTTTAACTCATTTTAAATCCCTCGGATTACTCGTAGTGCGTGTGACTAATTAGGCTTTCGATTTATGTTAGCCGTCTATAATCAACCAATTATAGAACGATCATGAGTGGCACCTAGTAGTACCTCATGACCCCCAATTAATCGAAAGATCAACGGTTGACGTCAGATATAATTCTGAAACCCTTCAGCAGCTCTAATGAAACGTGCCTCATTCCCTTCACCATCTTATACCCACTTGGTTCAGGACACGGTCTATGTGTGTCAGTCCCCACTAGGCTGACTACGTTACACCTAACCCAAGTACTGTCTTTCTCGTCCAATGGATTCTAATTACTCTCATGTATTTCAGAGACTCATACTCTGAACATGTCATGCTCTGGACAGAGGCTTTGAGTAACAATCCGATGATTGGCCTTGGGTATACACCCCCTCGCAAGGAGTGGTGAATCCTTTGTAGGCTGTTCAAACATCTTCGTGCACTTTGGCTTATACCCAACCATCCTGGGTCCACACCTCCTTGGAGATGCTTGCTTAAGATGTTAAAGTATAAGTCTCCCTGACCAAGATGACTTGAACACCGCAAGTCAAAGGAACATCGCACTTAAGCTGCAGTAAGAACTTCACTGACATGTCTATATGTAGACTACCATGTGAAGTTTTACAGCTAGTCACTCCAATGAACTAGTTCCCTTAACTAGCATTCATATTTATCTCCGGACATCCCAATGTCACCAGCCAGTGAGAATCAGCTGATTAGAGAATAACCCATGTTAGTCTCAACAGAATTGATAGTGTCCTGTATTTATCAATTCATCGACTAGGGTCAATTTCAATACTTCACAATTGCACATGTAGAGATAATCACTAGTTGTGAATTCATCACAAATTCTCTCATGCTGTGAATTGTATTGCGGACATTCAGTAAATGAGTTTAAGATCTCAATCAAATTCACAGACATGTATACTCAAATAGTGAATATTCATTTATTAAAATAAATGTTTACAATCATAAGGCGATTGATTGCCTTAGGACACTTCTCTCATATTACTAACAACTTCAACCTAGCCCTCCAAGCTAGGACCTGGCTTCACTCACCAGGGCTTCAGTCACCCGGCTTCAGTCACCCGGCTTTACTCACCGGGACTCGGCTTCACTCACCAAGATTTCATCCAACCTAGCCCTCCAGGCTAGGACCTGACCCTCCAAGTCAGGACTTTTTCACACCTAACCTTCCAGGTTAGGACTTTTCAACACCTAGCCCTCCAAGCTAGGATTTCTCCACACCTAACCCTCCAGGTTAGGATTTTTCAACACCTAGCCCTCCATGCTAGGATTTTTCTGTCGGGACCGGGTGCATGTCGACAAGGATACGGGTTCGTAAAATTTTAAATTTTTATGTGCAGCGGAAGAATTAGCATAAAATAATTTCCTAAATTATTTTAACCACGTATCTAGCATGCAACCTTATGGTGTGTTGACATGATCATAAATTAAAACTTTGCAGAAAAAGTAAACTAATTTACTAAGTACCTCGCGTAACTCGAAGTAAGGGACGAGATCCAACCGTAGCGTCCCTTGGAAGCTTCGCCTCTATTCGCGTCCACGCCGAGTTCTCTTCGGGATGACTTCGCAAAGCCATGAGTTTTGTGCCGATGAGAACTACTAGATTCTCGGAAGGCACAACTAGAAGAACAAGAGAAAAGATAGGAAACTAACCACCAAAAATCGGAATCCAAATTCCGGGAAGGAAGGAGAGGTGATCCGCTTCTTCTTCTTCTTGGTTGGCTTCTCCTTCTTCTTGATAGTTCACGGCAACCAACCCTAGGGAAGGAGATGCGCTGGCCCTAGGTGGATGAAGGGGCACCGGCCCTAGAT